>JAQQAE010007075.1:0-16140 GCA_029823295.1 Pseudamia nigra
GTGGACAACATTTGAAAGAAATGGTAATATTGTTTATCTGGAATGAATTTTAGATCTTTGAGTCCATCTCATGAAAATTGGGATCAAAAACAAAAGTGTTGCGTTTATATTTTTGTTGAGTGTATTTGTTCTTTGGTCCAGTGTCATTGTATTAAACTTTTTTTTTTTTTCACAAACGAAAGTCATAACACGAGCAGATGTGTTTTCTATCTTTAAGAATAACACGTGATTTATGTGGCAGTTAGTACAAATCAGTCAAAAATGGGGAGCAGAAAAATACTTGTTTGGATCATGAAGTTCTGTCTGTTTCCCACTGTGCATTGTTATAAATAACCTGAGATATAATTTTAAAAAACATGTGAATATGGGTAAATTTTACCCAGCAGCTATTACAGCCATATTTTGGGGGGATATATGTAGACTATACAGCTCTGGAAAAAATAAAGAGACCACAGGAAAATTATCGGCTTCTCCTATTTTATTATTTATGAGTATAAGTATGAGTTTGAGTAAAATGAACATTTTTGTTTATTCTCTAAACTACTGGCAACATTTATCCCACATTTCAAATACAAATATTGTCATTTAGAGCATTCATCTGCAAAACATGACAAATTGTGCAAATAAAAAGATGCAGTGTTTTCAAACTCAAATAATGCAAAGAAAACGAGTCCATGTCCATTTTTAAACAACATAATATTCATATTTTCACTTTGGAAGTGTTCAGAAATTGATATTTGGCAAAATAACCCTGATTGGCTTTTCCTTGTAAAATGAGATTTGGTTCAGATCAGGGGTCTGCAACCTGTTGCTCCAGGGCCACATGTGGCTCCTGTGGCTTTATAAACATGGCTAAAATAACATTTTCACAAAAATGAATCAAATGATAAACAGTATGAACAAGGATGAACAAAAATGACCAAAGTAATCAATACAATCAACATAATGATCAACTGCAATAACAAAAAATAAAAATGACCAAGAAAATTAAAAAAAATGTATTAATAAACAATGAATGACAATTTTTTTTAGGCTCCTGACACATATTTTTACTTTGTGTCTAAAAATGGCTCTTCACATAGTGAAGGTTGCCGACCCATGGTCCTAAATAGAATGATGTGTGCTTGGGGTGGATTTCAACAGAGAAGCTGACTTCAGAAAAAATTGCAGTGGTCTCTTTCTTTTTTTTTCCAGAAAAATTTGGCAATATGAGTACATTTTACCCAGCATCTATTATTGTTTGTCTTATTTGGATTTACCATATTTTTGTGATTAAAAGTCACGTTTTTTTGCATAGTCTGGCGAGGGGAGCGACAAATACATCGGAGCGACTTGTATTTTGAAAAAATTCGACTATAAGGTGTTTGACACAGTGACAGCCGCTAGAGGAGACGAGTCGCGAGCTCTCCCTTCTGTGGCCACGCGCGAACAGACGTGACCTGTTCTACAGAGCCACTAACACATGTTTTTTTCTTCATTATGCATTTTTTGGCTCGTGCAACTAACATACCGGAGCGACATATCACCCGGAAATTACGGTAAATAGACTACATTTAACATTAGGAAGTTTAAAATAACACAATTTCATCAAAACGTAAAAACAGCGCTGGGTACAGTATATTTCTCCAGCTGGCTGTTCTAGCGTGACATAACTGTGTACAGTGGAACCTGGGACAACGACAACTTCTGACAACGTAAAATTCGGATACCGACGGAAAAAACTGCAAAAAAATTTAACCTCATAACGACAAATTATGCGGACAACGACGCCCGGGTCACGCCTGCGTCACTTCCGGGTCTCCACGAGAATGACCCGGGAGTCAGAGCGCTAGCCGCTAATGCTAGCCGCTAATGCTAGCCGCTAACACTAGCCGCTAACGCTAGGGAAGCTAGTGGGTCACGTATGCGTCACTTATGGGCCTCGGCAAGAATGACACGGAAGTCAGAGCGCTAGCCGCTAATGCTAATAATGAATAAATGTGCAGGTAGGGGTGTGTAATACATACTTTATATGGGAGTTTGTCGTGGGTCCAGAACGGATTAATTGGTTTTACATGTATTTTTATGGAAAACGTTGCATCGGACAACAACTGATTCGGATAAAGGCCGTGACGCCGGAACGGATTATCGTCAGTATCCGAGGCACCACTGTATTTTGTTAATTTTTTCTTCTTTGTTGTTCCTTTCTTAGCAACATTTTGATTGTTTTGCTCATATTATTTACTTCTCTTCTGTGAATGTTTGTTAATTTTTCTTCTTTTTGTGTCTAATTTGTTTCATTTACTTGATTATTTTGTTCATTTTTTTTTCTTTTTTGTTCCTTTCTTTGCAACTTTCTGTTTGATTTGCTCATATTTTTTCCTTTTTCTTTTATTTATTTATGTTTATTTTTCTTATTTTTTGTTTATTTTGTTAATTTTTTTGTTTTTTCATTTTATTGCTTGATTTTCTTGATTGGTTTGTTCATTTGGCTTCTAATGTCGCTCCTTTTCTCTAATTATTTTATTCATTTTAAGTCAAAATACTCACTGGCTTACTCCATTTTGTCTTAATTTTGTAATTACTTTAAATGTAGTTTAGTGGAGTGTAGTGGACACCATGCATGAAAGGGAAGGATTTTACTAATATGATTATTTCTGTTTAAAATTTATGACAATACTGTAAAGTCACACAAATGGTTAAAGCTCAGCATTTGATATTTATATTTTAGCAGTGGATTTAAACATTCACACATGAAGCCAAACTAATTTAAAGTAAATTGTGAATTGTCTGATAGCTACATATTTATTTTTCAGTAAATAGCTTTCTGTAGAGGTATTTTTTTCATTCCATTCATTTCACATAGTTTAAAGTGCAAAGTTTTATTGCTAAAGAAATAACACATCGTTTTTCATGGAACAAGTCAATTTGTCCAGACTTTTGCTGCACTTGCATAAATTTAGCTCAGGTCAACAACACAAAGCATCCTGTGGCTTTTCAGTAACTTAAGTATGGGCAGATTGTTGGCTATGAATTTGATGGCCTTGGGTTTTTCATTGTGAGCATTAGTACAACTGCTATTCCAGCACCGAGCCTCGTGGATTTGCATCAAAGTGTAACATGGCATTTTTATCTGTATTCTGTACTTCTCTGCTTTTTCTGGAAGCAAACATCTGTGAACTGCACATGATCTTATGCACGTGACTCGTGGTTCTCCCTCTATATCTGAAGCTCATTAAACAGAGTTAAAATCATGAATACATTCAAGCAGCAACATGTTTACTCTTATTTCATGTTAGAATGCTGCCACTTGCGGTACCTAGAAATATGCTTCTCGTTTTATGCAGAGAGCTGCATAATTAGTTATTGTATATGTCACAGGGTTCTTGGTTTTAAATGAGATGTCTAATGTCTAAATATAGTGTGTTTCATCGCATGGGAAATTCTGCCAAGATACATTATTCAAAAAGGGAAAGCTGGATATAACAAGCAATCAGTTCTTCAGTGTATTCCAGTCCTGCTGCATGTCATTTCCCTGTTTAGTATGAATGTCACATGATATTCGAGCAGCAGGTGAATGTCATTACATTTACATGTCTGTTGTACATGTTACACGTTACATCCTGTGTCAACACATATACATATGTTAAATTTCAGTGTGTCTATTTGTGGATTTCCCCCCAGGTGGGTGATGATCCATCTACAGGTATCGACTGGTCCAATGAGAATGACCGGTTGCTGGTCTGCCAGATGTGCATTAAACTGGCGGACATCAATGGACCTCTGAAGTGCAAAGACCTTCATCTCCAGTGGACGGAGGGCATTGTCAATGAATTTTATGAACAGGTGTGTGAGTCATCACAGACATTTTTATTTGTACTTTCTAAAGATCAGTACTATATCATGCCTGTCTATGGAGCATACGCAGAAAACCATGCACCGTGTCGTTAAGAGTTTTCCTGTCGAGTCTGTCTGCTTTGAAGTGTGAAGGATCTTCATTGCATTCATATACTGTACTACTGTCGCCGGGGGGGGTACTACGCAAGTGTATTTACTCCTTTACATGTACTTGACTAGTTTTCCCAGAGAATGTACATCAGAGTGCTCATTTTGCAGAATACCTTAGATCAGTGATTCAGTCAAATGCCTTACCTCACAAGTAGAAGAAGTGAAGAAAAAATCAGGATCTCTTCCTTTTGCTGGAAAAAAGTGACAGGGAATTTTATGAATCTTTTGAAAATATACCGTTCTCTCTCAGAAGTAATAACAGCTATACCCATTCAGACTGAAAGTATTCCGTTCACAATAACGCTTATGCTTTTAATTCACTAATATTTCTGACTTAAACTTAATGTGTCTTATGGGTTTAGGTAACATTTCACATCCTACATGTGTGCCTTGTATATACTGTCAGAGTGATGAAATTGTCGCTAATTATGACTAAACCGTGTACCTTGCTGTCCTGACAAACATGGCGCACAGTATTTATGCCTTCTACCTTCCAACTCCAGTGACCTTTGTTACAACATGGCCTTTGCACTGAATGTCTGCTAATCGCTGCTAATTGCCCGCGGGTGAAGTACCACATGCTCGGACCCTTGTACACCGCTGGGTGATATCTTGTTCCCTCTGAGGGCAAGGGTTGAGACACAGAGTGCACGAGCCCCTCAGGAAAAATGCTCTTCGGTGACACATTAATATTAGAGTAGATGCTCTGATGCAAACACGGTGCCTGGGCAACTGTCATTCAGGTGAACCAGCTGTGTGTGATTACACTGACAGCTGATGGCCTAAAGACCTTGAGTTATGAAGCTCTTCCTCCACACAGAACATGTTCAGGCAAAGCATGTGCAGGGTCAATATACATGCAACCACACACGTCGTAATGAAGTAAAAGCGAGCATGTTGTCAGTGCCTTGAGGAGGATTTTTGTTCATAAGGCTGTTCAGTTTTCTGCAGGACATTCCAGCATAACACGCAAACTAATATTTGGGTGTCATGAACTGGTATCATAATACTTCCTCGTTAGTATGTCATGGCGGAAAGGTAATAAATAAGGTGCTAGTAGGGATTTAACACTGTTTCCGAAACATATTTCAAAAATATTACACATTAATTTGTTAACATTATGATGTAGTTATGTCTCAGAACTCCTCTTCACTTCTGTATCTGCTCTTCTGCAACACATTGATGCGATGATAGAGCTGTGTGTCTTAACGGCTCACCGTACATATTTCTCATTAGATGCTTGCAGCTCTGGTGGAATAAAGATATTATAATGTAAAGTGAATGGCATGACTCTCAGGGGCAGTTGCCAAGGCAACCAGGAAACTGTGCTCCAGCTGTTGTTTATTTCCTCCCATAGATGCTGCATCTTTTCACCACTGCCTGTACAGAGTGTGTTTGTCTGATGTTTGGGAGGAAAACTAGATCAGCACACCAAAGAAGACGGCTCTAAAACTGTCGGACCTCAAGATGTGGATCCTCGTCATTTTTTGTGTGATATTATACAACATGCGGTATTTGGGTGCCTGCTGTCCAGACGTACAGCACCTGTTACCAAGAAAGATCATATAATTATGTTGACTCGGTTCTTCATGCTGCCTGTGCTTTGTAGTATTTACAGTGCTTTACAAATGAATTAGACCACGTGTCGTGTTTGCCTCAAAGACCATCCAGCATCAAGTGTTTTAATGCAGATGCTTTACTTTTCAGTGAGTTCTTCACGTTTTATCTTTTTGAACAGAGATGGGGAATTTAAACCTGAATTCATATTTTTATGCCCATGTTTGAGCAGGGACACTGGACTTCTCCGAGAAGTCAGAATTTAATCAAACATAAGATTCATGCACTAAAACAAATTACTGGCATTTGGTGTTTTAATCAACAAATAATGTGTGTTACTAGTTTGCCTGTTTTTTTGTAAAACAGCTCATTTGAAAATTCATTGATAACAACAATAATTATATTTTTGCCTTAAATAAACCAGTCAAAAGTTTGGGGCCACATTGGATTTTTAATATATATGTATAACTGGCCATTTTTTTCATGCAAAGAAAAAAGGAAAAATAGTATTTATATAAGTACATATAAGATTTATTAATCATATCAATGTAACAATGATAACACCAACTTTTGTCAAAATAAACCCAGCAAAATACCCTCCTTTTGCTTTAATCACTGAAAAAATTCTGGGCATCCTAAGCAATAATGAGTCAAAGTATGTGCTTGTCGATTCACTCAAAGAAATTCACAAACACGTCAATAGCTCAGTGTAAGTTTCACTTTTTCCCAGAACAGTCAGTGGTTTTCACGTTTTTTGCACGGATGAAGCTGCACCAAAAGGTTAGAATCATATACACTTACAGTTTGTGCCAATTTAAATTTTGAATTGTGTATGTCCCTTCCTTCCATGTAAATATTGGATTTTTTTCTATATCTTCTGCATGAAAATGTAGCCAGTTTGACATACAGTGTATGTTAAAAAATCTGGAGTAGCCTCAAACTTTTGACTGGTGGTGTATATCATTGATTGTTGCTCATTCATATTCAGAGGACATTACTACTCTTGCTCAGTTGAGCAGTTGAATTGTAAATATAAGCCTGTTTTTCTCTGCACTTTAATAATTGCATTGTGTAAATAATCCCATCTGTAAATGATCCTGTGCAATTTGTGCATAATCCAGTTTGAGTGAAATATTTCTTCTCTGATGCCCACTTATTTTTTTTCTTTTTTTCTTGGGTGAGTGTAGAGGTGGTGTAGTCGACTTGCATTTGCATGTGTGCTCTATTATTTATTCTCTGTCTCAACGCTGTTTGCTGCTGTTACAAAGAAATTTCCCCAGTGTGGGATAAACAAAGTCTTATCTTATTTTAAAATGACAACATGGTAGTCACTAATAGTGCTTTGGTATAAAGTTTACATTGGATGACTAATAATAACTGTGTTAAGCACATAAGCAGCAAATGATATCAGTGATCCAAACTATACATGAGGGAGGCCTGATACAAACACAAGTTCTTTTTCTTGAGAAGTTGGGACATTTTTTAAAACTAAAACAAAACTCAAATGCATGATCTGTTCATTTGAACCGTTTTAAGTCACAAACGTTTTCACTGGACCCCTGTTGAATGTGACCATGGAAATGATGCTAAATGATGATAAATAATATGATGAAATTGTATTATGCAAGAAGGAAGTCCTTTCTTGTTGTAATGAGTTCTCTGGACCATTGTGCAGTATAACACAGTGGTGAATATTCATCTGTCTCAATATTTCTGAATGAGCTGCAGACATAAAAATCTAAATGTATTTAGAAAATCCAGTTAAATTAGTAAAGACAATCATGCAACATGCTGTTGTCTGTTGAGTAAGGATTTAAATGAACCAACAAAGCCCTGATTTTTGGTCTTTTCTACATTTGAAAATATCCCTTTTTTTTAATGTGGGTTCTATAAGTGAGTAAGGGCTTGGACATTAAGATGCAGAGTGCTGCTGGTTTAATTGCATCCACAGATCCTCCCAGGTAAAGGAGCCATTGAGTAGCTGAGTAGGAGAAAAATCAATATGGATTAGAGAAGAATATGAAGGACTGCCAATATACTCCTAGTTCTAAGCTTCCTGTGTTTCCTGTGTTTATTCCCCTGCTGACAGTTTATCCTTATTCTTTAAGTGACAACCGTACCATGACTATAACAAAAGGCTCAACTGAATTACCTCTGCCAGTTTTCACTCTAGGATTAGGCAAATAGTACTGAATCAAGGCCAAGGCATCATTTCACACCAGATCCATACAAAGAGGCAGATGCACTTGTTTTTTTTTTTACTCCTTTAACAGTAGAACCAGCAGGATTTGTTATAGTCCTACTGTACATAGGCCAAAAGGGTCAAATTTATGCGCGCTTCATTTCTAAGTCACAAAATTTCTCTTGTCTCAAGTCATAACACAGTTTGCATTAATCATCAGCTGTGTTTTGGTTTTATAATGAATGCATCTTGGAGACCTTGGTGAGTTACATGAATGTCAGTATAAATCAAACTAAACTGACAGTGAAAATGGGTATTAGAAAACATATGGAACATAAATGTCTGAATAATTTGACATATTTATCAGATCACATAAACAAGTGCTGTCACCTAAAAACATAAAATTGAACCAAAATCAATGCATTTCAATAGAGGTAAATGTTCATAATTTGTACCTGAATTTATATGAGCTATACTTAATGATATAGGTATAAAATAACATAATTTTAGGAAAAGTCAAAAAGCAGGAGGCCTGACTTTTTTAGTAAACCAGCCATGAGTAAATTTGTCCTGATGGCTGTTCTAGTCTTGACATGGGAAAACCAAAAAAGGAAATTGGTTTGTGGTTTATAATATTGGTCTGACGCAAAATATTTAGAGCTATTCACATTTTTATCTTGTTACTGTACTTGCACTAATGTGAGTCATCCTCGATGCAGGGTGATGAGGAGTCCAGCCTAGGCCTGCCTATCAGTCCCTTCATGGACCGAGCGGCACCGCAGCTGGCCAAGCTTCAAGAATCATTCATCACACACATTGTAGGGCCGCTGTGCAACTCGTACGACTCGGCCTGCCTCATGCCTGGACGATGGGTGGAACCAAACCCGGGGGAAGGGGAGCCTGAGATAATGGAGAATGAGGAGGAGGAGGAGGAGGAGGAGGAAGACACTGCAGAGGAGGACACGTCCACCAGTTCAGAAGCATCACGTAAGCAGCAGAGTCTAGAATAAAGCTATGAGCCCAAAGTAGTAGCATGGGAAACATGAGTTAACATAATCCCCCCCCCCTTATCTTTTCTATCATCTCAATCACTTTTTTTTTGTCTTTTTTTGCAGCTTGACCAGACACATGTTTATTTTAACCATGTATGGGACTTAACCTCATGCCCTGCTACCCTAATACACTGTATTTTATTTTGTTTTAATTTTGAATTTCTGTTTGGTTTTTAATTCCAGTTTAGATTTAGTACATTTCACAATTGTAGTCCAGTTTTTGCACAGACAAGGTTACTTATTAAATTTTTTACGATTGATATTAATCTTAGTTTTTCTAGTATTACAAGAGAAACTTTCCTTCACAGAGTCGGTAGATTTTCAGAGTGTGTGACATTAAAGCTGGGTAACAGGGATGCCCAAACTTTTTTGACTTGCAGGCTACTTTAACAATGACCAAGTCAAGATGATCTAGCGGAATTAAAAAGTGCTATATACAGTATACTGAATAACAAAAGAAACGCAAGTATATTCTAATAACGCTTTATATGTACGATATATGAAGAATATTGAAGGAGTTGATAGCACTGACTTCCATGTTGTGGATCAGAATACAGTCAATAACGTGTATGACCACTATGTGCTGCAATTAATGCTGCTAACCTTCATCGCCTGCCACTCCTCCATTTGAAAGCTGAACAACAGTGTTTAGGAGGGGGATACGGGCTCAAATACGCTAATCCAGATTATCTCATAAGTGTTCTTTGGACATATGGGGTGAGAATGCTGGCCAGGGAAGTGGACCAACATTATTCAGTCTTAAGACTTCATACCCTCGCTGTATGCAGATGTGTGTTGTCTTGCTGCAATGCCAGATTGTTGCACTGTTCTCAAAGATTTGAGGCAAGACGAAGTGTGGCATGACAGCATATCATGAAATTAAGATTACCGTATTTTTGCTCGCTTTTATAGGCCTGGCATACACAAACAAAATGGGCATTCTTAAAACACATTACACCTGCATGACTTGTGTTTCAAGTCATGCAGGTGTAAGGAAGTGGTGGCCTTCCTGCTGGGCAGGGGATTCAAACCAGCAACCCTCCAGTCACAGACCACTTCTCTAGCCTCTCGGCCACCATTGCTCACTGCTTGTTTATGTTCTATTGGGAATAAAGCATGGGTTTATGAAATTTGCAAATCAGTGTAGTTTGTTTTTATTGACGTTTGACACAACGTCCCGACTGCACTGGAATCGGTGTTGTACGTGACATTCTTTCATTTCTGTTCTTGGTGTATCATTCACTATAGTTCTGTGGTTTTGAAAAATGCAGTTTTTACTTACCGAGTTACTTTTTCTGCTAATTCTTACTTCAGACATTTATTTATTCATATATAACAACTCAATGTCAGCCAGATTTAGAATTAGATCTTTAAAAGAGAAAAGATGCGCCGTACATTAAAAAGTAACTGTAAAAATCTCATACTTTATTTATTTATCTTCCAGAGAAAGCAGCACCAAAGAAGAGGAGGAAAGTGTTTTGTCAGATCACTCAGCACCTGCTGGAGAATCATGAGATGTGGAAGAAGGTGATCGCAGAGGAGGCACAGAAACAAGGCCAAGGAGCAGAGTCCGTCCATTTAAACAACGTAGCTGAGCCAATCCTGGCTATTCACGAGGAGGAAGAGGAGGCAGGCAGCCGAGAGGAGCTGGCGGAAGGAGAGGACCCAGAGGAGGCAGTGGAGGAAGCAGAGTGGCCTGGGTCGACACAAGATGAGTCTAGACCCACACAGGAACTACAAGACACGGACCCAGAGTGAAAACAGCCAGTGGGATTTACGACGTGAGACAAAGACATGATGAAGTATTTCTTTTACATTTCTTTATCCTCTCAACTCACTCCTGTTTTTTTCCAGCACATCACTTAGACACGACACTGTAGATGTTTGGGAAATGCGTGCCTATTAAGAAAAAAAAAAAAAAGAAACAGGGTGGGAAAAAGTGTGCTTTACACATTTTATCTAAATGTAACTTCTGGTTACACCGAACACTTCAAGGATTTTTCCATATTGCAATACGGGATTATTTGTGCACTTTGGGATACAGACTCTTTTGCTACTGTCAAGAGAAGAGGAAGGCTGGTTGCACAGACCTCAACCCAATGTGGAAACACAGGACTGCAGAAATTTGCTGCCAATTTATACCTAATTATTTTCTGAATGCAATTATATATAAACGTCACAGTTATTTGTATTTGCATTTCAAGTTCAGCGAGAGTTTTTGTGGTCTCACTCGGGCCATATTATTTTCATTTTCTATATATATATATGGATTATAAGGGAGTCAATCAAATGAGGAACATGGGTGTATCTTGCTTCCTTTTAATATCTGCCAAAATTTACCCCTTGGGTTTAAGTACAAAATCAAATGTTTGTATATGTAATATTTTAACTTTGTTGCCAAATTAAGTACTATATACCATTACAAAGTGTAGCTCTATTAGTTTAAGACAGGAGATGTAATGCTCCTCACACTCTGTATGAATGTGTGTGTGTGTGTATGTATGTGTGTGTGTGTTTAAATATGTCCAATCACAGATCTTCTGCAAAAGATGTGCATCGTTCAGCAGATAATCTGTGCTTTTGTTTTCTAGTTACAAGACAAATATAGTGCTGCGCCCGTCGATCAGTTTGCCAAGGTTTGCACTGACAAAGCGACAGTGAGACTCATACACAAAATATACACAAAGGTGAATAAATGTTTAAAAGGGAAAAATGTGTAACTATCCCCTTCCTTTAGTGGTTTTTCTTTACATTTTCTTTTCAACATTGTACATTAATACTAAAGACATTCAAACTGTGAATTAAAGTACAGTATGTAGTAAACAAAAAAGCGATAACAACCCAGAATATGTATTTTTATTTTAGATTGTTCAAAGGAGCCACACTTAGCTTTGATGGCAGCTTTGTACGCTCATAGCATTCCGTTACATTCACCTTTGATGGTTTTCAAAGGTCACCTTGAGCAATTTCTTGTCTTTCTAACGTTGTACCGTCAGTTGTCTTGTACAGAGGAAGGATGGGTACAGAGTCAATCAGTCTATTCGCAGTATTCATGAGGACAGTCCCAGGAAACGAAGACCAACGGTGACCATCGCTGCAGAGGATACGTGTATGAGAACTACCAGCCTCAGGAATCGAGGATTGTTCTTGTGAAAGTCAGTTTCAGCATAATGTTTGATGATTTTGGTGAATGAAGCCTGTGTGCAGTTCAGGCAAGTGAGAAGTCTAACACACCCCCTAATCAGCTGTACCTTTAAAGTCCTGGTTAAAGTCTTCATTCACTCAGCTATGTTGCTGCATAACCGTTGTTTGCCCATAAATTGAAAAATTATCTCCTGAATTAAGCTAAATAAATAATAATAATACTGTAATATAAAGTAACAAATGCCAAAACATATGTCTTCTCATCAGTCATATTGTATAAAACAATAACACCAGGCTCTATGGGGGGGGCGGTTTGAGATCCGAGATGCCATCTGTGCCAGGCTTGCTCAGCTCATCCCTGAGCAGCTCTTGAGCAGATTCATCGCCAAAATTAAAATGCTCTTATGTTTATATTGGACGAGAGCATCCTGCCTGAACTGCTTTTAGAGACACTTTCAAAGTTCTAAAGACTTTCCGGATTGACTGACATTCATTTCTTGCAATAAGAATGCACTCTGTTTTCTCTTCACTTAACACAATACATAATATGGATTTGTACAGTGGTTATAGTGGGACTAATAGGGCTATTGACTCTGTTCCCACCCATCCTTTGCACATGACAACATTAAGAAGGCATGAAATGGCACAAAGTAACTCACCTGTGAGCTGAAAACCATTCCAGGTGACTACGTTGTGAATCTGATGACAGAATGCCATGCGTGTGCATAGCTGTCATCAAAGCTAAGTGTGTCTACTTTGGACAATCTGAAATATAATACAGGCTCTGGGTTGTTTCACATTTTTTGATTACTACATAATACCATGGGGATTCTTGCCCTATCTGGATGTCTTCAGTATTAATATACAATGTTAAAAATAATAAAAATAAAGAAAACTTAGTGAACGAAAAGGTACAGTACGCACCAAACTTTTGTATATGAATATGAGTGTAGGAAGAAAAGGCATCACAAATTAACCCACACTAAGATAACACTGGTGAGCTCTTTGAGTATGTTTGACAGCTTTGTTTTTCCTATTAGTTACAGTATTAATCCCGTTTTTTAGACGTTTTACTCCACACTGACTGGTCCTCAATGTACACCTGCTGCTGATGCTGGCCTTTAACCCTCAGGAACCCATCAACTGTTTGTAACATGTAAGGTTGTCATTTAAAAGGTTTAGAAAAAGGCTAAAAAAAAAAAAATTAACCCCACCTCTCCCTTCTTTTCTGCTTTGACTTTTATAGCGTCTTTGTAGATTAACACAGTGAATCTGTCTGAAATCTCCTGGGACCTCAGGGAGACATCATTCTTTCAGCATTAAAAGCAAACAGTGCAGTTTAACACCAGTTAAGAATAATGTGGGTTTGTAGTCAATGACTTTGATAAACAATACTGATTCCTTTTGGCCACAGTAACTGTGACCTTTCCTCTTTTGGATCATTATTGGTAGCACAATCTAATTTACATTTGATATAACACTTTTTACTTCTGTTTGTTAATTTACTGTAAAAGATAAAAATGTAGCAAGTATGTAAGCTTTACCACTCTACCTTTAAACTCAATTCTGAGGAAAGCAAGTAGTGTTGCACCAGTGTCCTGAGACTAAACAACTGTTAACATTATAGCTTTAATGTAATGACATGTTAAAAGTGATGAATTAGAGTCAGTTGTGAAAATACAAAAACTAAAGTAGTGAGTAACTTCATTACGTGGAACTTATTATTGAAAAATATTTTGTGTTCAAACAAATATTTTTGCTCATTTTATTTGTTTCCTTTGGGAATTTGGTTGCTGATTTTGTTTATTTTGTTTATTTTTAATTATTTATTTTATCAGTGTTCTTGCTCAATTTGCTCATTTTCTTGTAAATTCAGATATTTTTTTTGTTCAGGCTTTGTTGCTTGCTTTGTTCACTTTTGTTAACTTGCTTGATTGTTTTGAGCATTTTGGTCATTTTGTTGCTTATTCTGTGGATCTTATTATTCGCTTTCTATATTATACTGCTAATTTTTATTAATTGACGTCATTACTTTATTCATTTTTGCCTATTTTGTTAATTTTATTGCTCATTTCGTTGCTGAGTTTATTCATTTTGATCATCTATTTTGTATTTTTTTATTTTCAACCTTTTTTTATTCCTACTCATTGAGGTGAAGCAAAATGTAACTGAGTAAAAGTGCATGTTTTCACTACAAGTGTAAGAAGTACTCACTATAGGAAACAAAACTACTGAAGTACATGTAAAGGAGTGAATGTACTTGAGTCCTACTCACCAGTGATGAGAGTGAACAAAACAAATAAACAAATATGGATAATGCTGATGACCAGCCAAGTAAAATGTCTGAGTCGAGTACCTCTTATTATATGTATTTACACAGAAAAAAACATTTGAGAGTCCAGTGGCTGGGTTCAGTTGTATTTCACAAGTACAGAGGCAAAGTACAGTATAAATAATTATCATTTATAATGCAGATCCTGACAAGTTCTTGTGACCTCATTATTACAAAGCAATGTTCCCAGCTGTGGTGAGTGGCTTATTAAATCCATAGTGGCCAGTTTATGGCTGCATTGATCCTGCTATTGTGTTACAATGGGAGCTTGGAATGTTATACAAACTGTCAGTTTCAATGTTATTTTATTATTAGTTTAATAGTTATTCATAAAAAATAATAGTTCCATAATGGTGGTTTTCGTCTGAATCTAGGCCTGTAAATGTTGAAGATACATTAAATCCGTGGCACATGACTGAATTAGCAGACTTTCCTCTACAATTTGGTGTCAGTTTATGTCTATAGCTTTATTTTCTACCTTACAGTAGATATTTTTCCTCAAACCACTGTAAGTATAAGCATTCTGGATCACTTTGTGGTTTGATAGAATCTATTGTGGTGTTATTCTGTTTTTTTTTTTTTTTTTTGGCTTGTTGTGTTAAAAGGACAAATGTTGAATTTGACCCTATCTCACAATGGTGAAGAATCATTTAAAAATCTTCTGAAACCAGATGATAATGCAGATCACTCCCAGAATGCAATCAATTGGTCTTTGTGCCATTTCTGACCCATCCTGAAAATAGAATCCAAATCCGTTCATAACTGTTCGAGTTATGTGGTGAACAATCAGATAAATAAACTAATGTATATCCTCCTTGGCAGTGGTAAGGATTAATTTTATAGATTGAAAATGGCTCAACTCACCTTTCTCAGCTTGAAATCTTTTTTAATTTCCCCCACCTCAGTGAAGACAAACATCTCAGTAACAAAATTTGCTTCTAACCAGATTTGAACAGTCCACCTCGCTTCTCCTGATGGTTCAACATACGCCATTATGTCATTATGTTCCAGACGACTCGACTACTGGACACAGGAACAGTGACTTAGGTTTGTAAAATAAGGTTTGTCAGTAAATAACGTGTCAGATTGAATCCTGAATACTGTCAAAGCATCGCGCATAGACAGCAGGATCACTGTTTTGTCAGGGAAATTCGGTAGATTTAAGGGTACTTCAGGGCTCCATTTTCAAGTGGGAAAACATACACTTTAACAGATACCTTTTTTAAGCAGGCCTTTCTTAGATATTAAAAGCTGTAAGAAACTGAAACTCACATTTTCCAAGCCTCATATGGTCTTATATAAATGTCACACGTCCACACCTCGACAGTGAACTTTTAATCACCTCCTCTCAGTCTTTTTATGAATGAGCAGCAAGTTTCAAACCCCTTTAGCGTCAGAACGAAGGTAAAGTGAATAGACAAGCATTAGATAAAATATTATTAAGTTCATAAAATACATTAGAGCACAACTTTTACAAGCTACTAAAATTTGTTACTTATTTGCATTATTTTCAAATGTATCCTTTTGGAGCAATAATAATCATTACAAACTAAAAAAAAATAGCTTTTGTCGAATTGAACGTCAGAAATGTTATATGCAGTAGAAAGGTACTAAAGACATCAAATACCCTACAGCAGAGGTCGGCCATCTTTACAATCTAAAGAGCCATTTGTGGACAGAAAGAAAATTCACTTTAGTTTATTTCCCAGATTACTTTTGTGAATTTTGGTTGCTTTCATTGCCAGTTTTTATTTATTTTGTATTGAATTCTGAATTTAATATTGAATTGAATTGAATCTTTTTTAATCTTAATTTTTTATACATTTTCATTCGGTTTATTTATTGTATTAGTTATTTTTGTGATTTTTTTGGTAAATTTTCTTGCT
>JAQQAE010007076.1:0-16140 GCA_029823295.1 Pseudamia nigra
AACTGGAGAAGCTACTGTGGTGAAATATCTTCACACTAACGTACCAGCCCACTTGATGTGGAACTAAGAAGCCTAACAGTTCTTTTTATTTCAGCTTTTTGATCATTAGTTTTAGTCCTAGCAATTTTAATAGATCCAGATTTGGGAAAGAAAAATTGTTGGTTCAACCTAGAGCAGCACACTTAGTTGACTCAACCTGTGAAATTAAACTACAAATTAATATGTAGTTACAACTTAAACATCCAGATTTATGAGGTTTATAGGTGGAAAAACATCATGAGCTTTGCTGTCTGTTTTAGGGTCTGTACAACATACAACAAATCACAACGTGTTTTTGTGGTTTTTGGAGTTCATGTGGTTTTTTTTTTTAAGTTTTAGGCATTTTTATGTTTGACTGGACATTTATAAATATGTGTATCTTCCTTGACAGTCAAGCAAGACGACTTACATTTTAATGACTGCTTCAGCAACCTCTGCAGCCATAGCCCAAATCTGGTCCTCTGCCTTCTATCATAGCACTGTAGTTCACCAAAGTCTAAATCTAATCTTAAAGACAGATATGCATGTTGCTGCTCTTCACCCATACAAACATTGCTGTTTACCATATGTTTCTAGCTTTCATCTTGTCATAATTCTAGAAGCTCTCAGGTAATTGTTCTAAAAATGGCATCGTTTTTCCTTCATCTCCCCCCTCACCGTTCACTGTCCAGTCTGGACAAGTCCACTCACTGTCAGGCTTTTGGAGTGTTTTTTCCTGGAATAATTTTGCACTTTTCCTGGATCTCTTACATGACCCTTCTCAGTGAGAACAATACCTAGGAGGCCATGCTCTCTTGTCTGAGCTGTGAAAGTGACCAGGGGGTCTGGGATGGTGGGGTGAAGCAGGAGGATGCAACAGGATGCAAGGAGATGAATTGGAGTCATGTGTCTGATATCTTGGCCCCTCTGAAACTTTTGCCCTGACTGGTTTGAAAGATGACAGTTTTAGAGGCACAGAGGGCACTAGGGGCACTTGGTGAGAGTAGAGAAGAGTGGGAAACTTCTACATTACAAAACGGAGCAAAGGAGGAGCTCAGTGGCGTCTGAGAGGTCACTTCACTCTGGGAGGGGGAATATCAGTCGGTTCACACTGGGGGTCCTGGAGAGGGGAAGTGTGTGTGTGCTTTGGTGGAAGGGTCTACCTTTTCCCTTGAGAAAGGGTGGAAGGCTTCCAATGTGTCACAGAAACTCTAGTAAACATTTCCTTGAGTCTGTGTCCAAGAAAACAACAAGGTTACACAGCTACACAAGGGTCCATGTCAAGGCAGCAGTTAGTTCTAAAAACTATTTATAAAGCACAGAGAATGTAGCTGACGTCATAGGAGTCTGTCTCATGTAAACTGGAAGGCAGGTCTGGCAGATTCTGCCTTGGTAACGATCTTTGATGACATCCAAAGCATTTTTCAGTGTCCCACTCATATTGCTTAAGATGTACTTTGGTGCATTTCTTGTCTTGTGATTGAACCAGATAGAATAAGATTTTCCAGTCAAAGTTGCAGTGATTGACTTTTTGCATTGAGGTAAGATTCCATCAGATGTGACTCTACTGCTCTTCAGAAGCTTGGAAAGTGTCTGGTGGTCAAACAGGATGTGAGGAGGTGTTCAGCACTGTTGCACTGGATAATAATTCTGTTTTCTGTATATGTTAATTTACACACAAACACATGGCATTTCTTTTTAATTATGTAATAACAAAGCTTATAATACATCTGAGACAGCTTATGTCAGTGTTGAGCCAGGTTTACAAAAATAAGATCATTTATTGCACAATACTAAACAAAAAGGTGTCCTTAAACAAACTGCCATTAAATTACTAGGATCAAGTGATAAAAAGATGAAAATAATGCATAAACAATAAATGAATGATACATAAACAAAAAGGCAAATTCTAATGCAGTACTGTATCCCATTTAAATATTATACTGCTAATAGCTATACAAACAATGTTCACTGCAATCTTTGTCTCCACTTTAACTGAAATATAAAGCACACTGGTTAGCTTGCCATCTGTCAACTGTGCAACCAGACAAGGTATGAGACCCATTATTTCATAAACATTCTTTGGCAACAAAATCACACACAAAACCATAAAACTAATGAGACATGTATTAACTATCAGCTTGACTCAGTGTTTGTTGTAGTAATTCACTGAAATCACAGGCTGAAATTCACCATGAGCTAGATTTACATCTACCGTGCTTTTACCAGATTGGAAAAGGGAAAACTGTCACCACCTACTGCACTGCAGTGTGACTTTGTACAGAATAACCTACAGTAATTGGGGCATGGAATTCATCCCTTTCAGTGACAGGGAATTTTAATGGGTCTGAGGTAGAATAAAAACAGCTACTTGTGTTAACAATCAATAGCTGAACTTCAGTTACACACAGGGTAAAGTGCTATATAAATAAAGCTTGATTGATTGATTGAGGGTAAGCAAACGTAAAAGCATTTTAAATTGTAATAATGCAAATGGCCACTAGATGCTGCTCCACAAAGAAATGACTCCAATAGACTTACACTAAACTTCCTTAAAAATACTGCCAATATTTTTTTATTTGATTATTATTTTTGATTTTATTTGTTTTACAGTGTTTGGACAATCTAATAAGTGTTCTGGTGCAATTTTAAATTATTGCTCTGTTAGGATGTTATGGTAAACTGAAGGCTTTGAGGTCTGCTGTGTTGAGTTTAGATTGACAGCTGGCTCATTTGCTGAATCTAACTTTCTGAACTTCTGTTTAAACATCCGGAACAAAGAAAAACAAAAAGAAAGTAAAAATATGTATATAGAGGTGTCAAATGTCAGCGGAAAAATCTAAGATATTACATTATGCTTTGATACTTTTGATGGAAAATTGTGCCTTTACAGCTGTTCTTGTGGTTGTGGTTTGGGTAAAAATTTTTGATGAGCGTTGGTTCCTCTTCCCACAGTTTCCCAACCACAAACTGAGCCCAGACCAGAGAAATATAGTTTGGAACAACAAGCAAGGCTTCACCATCCGCACTCCCACGTTTTATTACATTGGCCTCTTCTTCTGTGAAACCACCATCAACGACGTCATTCAAAAGTCCCGTATATACTTTATACACAGGCCAGGTGAGCATACACTGCAAAAGTACAGCAAAATAAACATCAGAATAAGTATGCACTGCTTTCTATATGACTTTCTACTTTTTATTTCACAGTGAGTAACATCATGGACGTGTATCTGAACAGCACTGACCCTGTGCAGACCCTGAAGGGGGAGACACTGGCCTTGAACTGTACGGCCATTGGGGAGTTAAACACCAGAGTCAACATCACCTGGGACTACCCTGGAAAGGTCAGACCTACATCAGAATCTATCTAATTCTTGTGGCTGTTGGCAACAGACCTTGATATCTACTGTAACTTATACAAACATGGTAGTTTGGTTAACTTAAGTGTGATTGAAGTAGAAAGTATGTTTGTACAGTTTTAATTTTGTGAAAGAAAATATAGTGTCTTTAAGAATATATGTAGCACAAAGTTATACGTTAAACTAGGCTGAATGGATGGATGGATGGATGGATGGAACGATGATGGACAGATGTATGGATGGATGGATGGATGGATGATGGACAGATGGACAGATGAATGGGAGTATGGATGGACGGATGGATGGACGATAGATGGATAGATGGATGGATTTATGGATGGAAGGATGGATTTATGGATGGATGGGTGGAAGAACGGACAGACGCATGGATGGATGGACGGATTGATAGATGGATGATTTATGGATGGATCGATCGATTTATGGATAGATGCACAGATGGATTTATGGATGGGCAGATGGATGGATGGATGGACAGATGGATGGATGGATGGATTTATGGATGGGCAGATGGATGGATGGATGGATGGATGGATGGATGGACAGATGATGGATGGATGGACAGATGGATTTGTGGATGGACAGATGGATGGATGGATGGATTTATGGATGGGCAGATGGATGGATGGATGGACGGACAGATTTATGGATGGACAGATGGATTTATGGATGGACGGATAGATGGACAGATGGATGGATGATTTGTGGATGGACGAATGGATTTATGGATGGATGGACAGATGGATGGATGATGGACGGATGGATGGATAGATTTGTGGATGGACAAATGGATTTATGGATGGATGGATTCATGGATGGACAGATGGATTTATGGATGGACGGATAGATGGACAGATGGATGGATGATTTGTGGATGGATGAATGGATTTATGGATGGATGGACAGATGGATGGATGGATGATGGACGGATGGATGGATAGATTTGTGGATGGACGAATGAATTTATGGATGGATGGACAGATGGATTTATGGATGGACAGATGGATGGATTTATGGATGGATGGACAGATGGATTTATTGATGGACAGATGGATGGATGGATGAACGAATGGATTTATGGACAGATGGATAGACTCTGATTTTTAAGTCTCAGTTAGAATCTTTACATAGGGAATATTTATTTCACATTTTTAAAAATTATTTCACATATTAAAACACAAAGGTACATTTGAACAAAACAACAAAACAATGTAAAGTGTGTGGCAAAAACCTATGCAGGCTTCTACTAAGCGCCACACTCCAAATATAATACTTTGTTTGTTTGTTATTTTTTTACATCTCACTTTTAGAAACAAAATTTTGCAATACTCATAATCAAAATAAACGTTCCATTTGCACTAAGATCATACATTCTGTAATTTATAATATAACCACAAGAACATGATCTACAAGAGACTGCACATGTATATTTCAAGTGAACCTTTAAATTGCCAATTAAACGTGAAGTGTGCAGGATGTAGAGGGATCTATCTGGTGTTTTGTTACATTTGTATGATCCACATAGTGTATATCATCAGAAGGAGGACCACTACTGTACAAGGTCTTTTATACCCACCTGGATGAATAAGGTGAGGTTAGAGGATTTGGGTTTTTTTGCAGAACGTTTACACTTAGATGAAACTAAATTCTCTACACAGTTAGATGAAACCACATTCTGTACACTGTGCCCTTACAATTAAAAAAAAAAAAACCACTTGCATACAAAAATACATTTGCATAAAACACCCCAGTTCCATTTGTTGTAGCTCTCAGGCAAAATTTATGTATGAAACTGAGTCAAAGAATTAAGCTAAACAACTTTTTGATTCAAAACTTGTTCCTCTTCCCTTTTAGAATAACACTATCAACACCATTTCAAAGAGGATAATGAGGCATCGGACACATATGTTGTTCTACAGTATTCTGACCATCCCAAAGCTGCAGCGTTCAGACCGAGGTATCTATACGTGCCGCGTCACCAGTGGAGAAAAAGTAAAACAACAAAAAGTCACTGTAGCTGTCTATGGTGAGTGATTTTGTCTGAAACACGCACTTACAAAACCAGTCAAACGTTTAAACACACCTTGTCCTTCAGTGTTTTTTCTTTATTTTTAACATTGTACATTAATACTGAACATATCCATTTCCTGTGAAGGTTCTCAGTCCCCCATCTCATAGTTTACATGTGTGTTAATTCCAACAGCTGGACTGGTGTGTTGCCTTGAAGGTGCTTGGCCACTCATCCAAATGGCTTCTATGGAATTATGTAGTAAATAAAAAAGTGTTAAAGAACCCAGAACATGTCTTAAATTTTAGATTGTCCAACGTAGCCACATTTAGCTTTGATGGCAGCTTTGTACACTCATGGTATTCTCTCATTAGTTTCACAAGTTAGTCGCATGGAACGGTTTCCAAATCACAGGTGTATCTAGTCAAAACTTAATTTGTGCCATTAGACCATCAGTTGCAGAGGAAGAGTGAGAACAGAATCAATAATCCTTTTAGTGCCACTACAGTTACTGTACAGGTCCATGCAAGATACAGTTAATTAAAAAGAAAAGTCAGTCATTACTGTAATAAAGGAAGGTTGGTCAATTGGAAAAATAACCTGTGCTTCGAATGTGTTCCCAAGTGCAGTCGCCAAAAGCATCAAATTCTATGATGAAACTGGCTCACGAGGACTGTCCCAGAAAAGGAAGACCAAAAGATTCCTTTCCAGATGCAAAAACTGATCATTCACATTATCTCAGATAACATTTAATGGTTTTTGGGGACTGCACTTGGGAACATACTGTATTCAATGTTCTTGATATTTTTCAGACTGACTTATTGTCATCACTGAATGAGAAGGTGTGTCCAAACTTTTGACTGGCAGTGTAGCTTATGACACAGACACATTTCACATATTGCACATTCACGTTCTTTCTAAAAGATTTCTCTTTCCTTTTGTAATTGTACACGCATGTGTGTACGTTTCACTTTGATTTTAGATCGCGCTTTTATCCGTCTGAAGCCCAGACATGGGTCTGTGATTGAAACACAAGCAGGACAGAAATCTTACAGAATCTCCCCAAAACTACGAGCATTTCCTATCCCAGAGGTCATCTGGTAAGACATTACCCTGATTCATTTCTGGATAAAAGCTTTGTAATGTTTGTTTTTACCAGGCATTGCTCATCTAACATACTATGTGTCTTCCAAGGGACAAGTTGTTCAAGTAATTTCTGTTTGGCTTATAATTACTTCTTTGGCTTATAATTATTGCACAATGTCTGAGAGAGTTTTTCCTTTTGGCAGGTTAAAGGACGGAATATTGGCAGCAGAACAATGCTCCAGGTATCACATAGAAGGGAACTCGTTGGTGATCCGGGATGTTGCAGAGGAAGATGCTGGGAAGTACACGGTCCTGGTACGAATACAGGATTATGGACTTTTCCAGAATCTCACGCTCACCCTTGTGGTCAATGGTGAGCCGAGCCCTTTGACTTCTGCATGTGAAAGCAAGCGCTTTCATTTTTTCCTGTCAGTGATTAATTTTTCCTTTTGTGTTTTTGTGTTTGTGTGTGACTCTTGTTTGACAGTGAGTCCTCAGATAGCGGAGAAAGCAGTGTCATTACAAGACCCGGGTTCGGTCCCCAGGGGGAGCAGACAAGCCCTGCATTGCACGTCCCACGGAGTCCCACCTCCACACATCCAGTGGCTCTGGCATCGCTGCCAACCCAAAGGCCCGTAAGTGGAAAAGGATATGAAAAAGGAGAAAGTTAGCCATGAAATAAGAGAGAATGCCATTTTGAATTATTATAAATTATATGGCCACAATATTACAAGGCTCTGAAGAGTCATTTTTTCAAATGAAAAATAAAAAATAAGATGTCATCCACACACAATATACAATCTGTGTCAGTAATATATGACCAACCAAGATAACTAAAAATAGAAAAAAAATATCCTTTGTCAAAATTCCATGAAACTGTAGCAAAATTAAACTGCAGCCCATTTTCAAATCCTCATAATAATAGTCATCTAAGCTCACCAGCTGCAAAAGTAAATATTATTCCAGCAATAATGTTACTAACTTACTATACAATCCAGAAATGTTATGTATTTTGTGTGTGTGTTTGTGTGCGATTTTGAAAACGAGACATGTTTTGTCTATTTCAGCATGTGGTCAGACAGGGTTTCCTTCTTGTAACTAGAACAGATGCCTTTGGGGGCCTTTCATGTGCATGAATGTGTGAAAATGTGTGTGTGTGTTTGTGGACACGTGTGTGTTTCATCATGTCTGTATTTGTGTATTTGCCTCCTAGTGCTGCTTTTTTCCAATATGTTTGTTCTCCTACTGCTCATGTGTCTTTCTATATGTTTGATTAAATGTCTAGAACTGTACAGTATGTGTGTGTATGTGTGTGTGTGCGCGCGTGTGTACGTGTGTGTGTGCCTGGTACATTTGCAGACACAGTACACGGTGTATCTCAGACTTGAAAGGACACAGTAAAAAAACACACTTCAATAGAAGTCAGTTCCGTGCTCTCAGTCACGATCTGTTCGTTTCCAAATCAAACGCTATGATTTAATGAATTTCCCATGCAGGAGGCAGGGTGAGAGGCCTGTTTATTATTGTGATTGCACACTTCATCCTGTGATGCTTTTCTTAAATTTGACACACACACACAAACAATATATGTAAAGTTCTCATGAGAAATGGCCCAACCCAGTGATGCTGAGGGACAGTCATTTAGCCAGGTGACTCACACACACATACAGTACATACAAGTACTCAAGACAGCACTTGGCAAAAACATTGATTGAGTTGTTCTTGAAGGTCAGACACTTATTGTGTTGCTTATGACCAAGTCAGAAAGGTTAAGTATTACCTGAGAGCACCACAGCAGCCGATAATACGCTGTTCCGCCTCTGAGACAAACTGACATCATTTGTGTAATTGACCCTTAACCCTACGCTCTCACATGGCGCCATGCCGAAGTGCCTCCAGTGTGGCTTCATCTGTTTCTGCCAAATGCCAAGAGTAATCGGTACCAGAAACCATAGTTTACATACTTACTGTCTTATCCTATTGGTGTGTCTAAGATTAAAATTATAATTGTCAGTGTTAGACTAGTTTGTGTTAGACTCTAGGGGGAGTGATACTGATGAAAGTCTGTCCCAAAACCTGACAAATCATGTAGATGTTAGTGTACTAACATGTTAATTCTTTTGTGTTTTTATATTATTTTAGAATGTATAAGTATGTACGGACATCTTTTATCACATTAATGGTCAAATGCATTCTGCACATGGAGGAAATCTATTAAATAACAATTATTCATTGATCAATTAAATAATAATTTATGATATTTGATCTGATTCTGTGAATGTGTTAAGGAATAAGTGCATTACTGTCCAGGCAGATTACATTTGGCCTCTGTTCTGGTTCTGCTTCAGTCACTGTGTTGTGTTACTTTAGACAAGTTTTTGGCTGGATCCTCACTCAGCCCTTGTTCTTTGCAGCCCGGCTGCATCACGAGCCTGACGCCATTCTGGAGGAGGCCCAGGAACAGTGGACCAGGCTGGGCTAGGCTGAGGGGGCCTCGTGCCTGGGTCCACTCCTGGGTCTGGCCCTGGGAACTGCAACGCTCTTATCTGGCCCAGGCAGGAGGCGCAGTGGGCTTCCTGTGCAAAAATCAGAGCGCTTTTCCTCTCGTTGTTTGGCTTCCTCTCCGATGCGAGACGCTTCCCAGCAGCGTGATTGTCCCTTCGTCTTCAAACGTGGCACAATCCGCTTCCTCAAAAGCTTGATCTATTCTTGAGCTCCTTCACCTCCACCACCCACCCCAACTCTTCTGCCCCCCACACATACCTCTACAACCCCTTCCCTCGCCAGCGTTGCCCTCCTCCCCAGACCCAGCATCCGCCGCCTCACCAGGAGAGCCCCCATCACCTCCCACCCTGGAGCCCACCCTCACCATCACTGCCTCTACAAACTCATCAGTGCAACAGCAGCCAGAACCCTCAGTGACTTTACCAGTGATCCTCTGTGATGAACATGGGTTTGCTAAACTGGTGTTTAAAGTGGAACACTGCTGAGCAGTGACGACCAGGATACACAAAAAGCAACAAGGAATATAAACCTCATCACAAAGGATATAAGAACACCTGCTTTATTATTTATTTATTTTCTTCTTTGGCCAGGTTTTAGTATTTCCCATGCACCCAGCCATCCCTCTTGTTACTTTTTACATTTCACAAACATTTTTGAGCCAGAAGAAGTGCAATTCCATCCATCCATCTGTCAGCCACATTTCTGGAGCTGCTTAGCCTTTTTTGTGTCCTAGAGTGGTACTATAATGGGTGCATGAACCATGCCTGTCCCAAGTGCTGATCTGATTCTGACATCCACAAAAGCTGTGAGTTTGTAATCCAATTTTAGCCACCGGTAGAAATGTGCTCACCTTGGACAGGCAAAACAGGAGAGAGGACAAGCTTTGTGTTGTGCATTATGGGATGCCTACAGTTCTCTAATCAAAGACTAATGGTCATTTAATGGACACCTACCATGTAGGAAGTCTCAGACCAGGGACTATGACTTCCCGCTATCATATTATGTCATCTTTTATTGTCTAGTGTCATCTCATGTCAAAATGTCTTGTGTATGTGTGTCATATGATGTCAGTATAACAGCCCTCTTGTAATGAAAGTTAATTAAAATCAACCAAATGTATGTGTAACAAGCCATTTTAAAAGAGCGTGTGTTAGTACAGTCATCTTCTGTGTGCTTGTGTGTATGTGTGTAGAGCAGGTAGTGTCTATACCATGGGAATGAATGTGCAGTGTATATGTGTGTATGACATGTGTGAGTGTGTGTATCTGAGAGTGTGATGTGTCTTATTCTACGGGTGTCTGCCAATGTGATGCATTCCTTGTATACAGATGTTCTATGAGTAATATATGAATCTAATATTTAATAATTTTATACAACTAACTTACATATGATGAATGACAATACTTGCTGACTTTGTATGAAACTGTTAAGATGTATTGATTTTAAAGTGTTATATC
The DNA here is from genome assembly GCA_029823295.1 of Pseudamia nigra. Classification (NCBI taxonomy): domain Eukaryota; kingdom Metazoa; phylum Chordata; class Actinopteri; order Kurtiformes; family Apogonidae; genus Pseudamia; species Pseudamia nigra. The sequence goes on from JAQQAE010007076.1 coordinate 10,455, forward strand.
AGTTGTTTGTGTTTTTACATTAAACTTTGCTTATATTTGTCTCTTGGTTTATATGACTGTGGTTATTTTGGGGCTGAGACAGGAATGGACAGGGACAACACAGTGTATTTTAGGTAGCAGAATAGGACAGGAAGAAAAGGCAGGAGGTGACCCCTACTGATACACATCTTAGAATAGGTCATTCATATTTCCTCCTCTATGAACGTGTCATTAAACAGGCAGCTGCTCACCCTGTTGGCAGGCATACACTGTGTGAATGTGACTGCGTACGCGTCCGTGTCCACGCTTTGTCTTACAACATTCATGTCTGTTCCATTTAACTAATCCTGTTTTTGTGGTGGCTGAGTTTTCCTGGGAAGTGTGAGAGAGTTTGCTGGTGTTGACTGGTGTGAAGGAGAGAGGAGGAGTGTGCAGTGGGCGTGGGACTGTACATGTGTGCATCTGTACAGTAGTTGTATGCATGTTTGTGTCAGGTGCCCACAGTTATGCACAGGGTGAGTCATTTGTGCAAGAGCACACTATCTAGATGCCAAGAGGAAGAGCAATCAGCAAAGCTGAGAGGAACCAACATCAGGGTGGAGTTCGGGGCAGACTGAAAAGATGATGACAAAGATACAGGCAGAGACAGGGAGGAGAGAGGGACAGTGACCAGTTAATACTTACATGAGCAAACTGCAATTTATCATTCATGAAAGAAAGAGTCTGTCACAATGCACTCATTTTAAGAAACAAAGAGACACCCAGCTATGAGACATTCTATTCTATTGAAATATTAATAGCTGCCTGGACTGCCTGGTCACATTCATCTTTTGACATATGGAGGCATCATATTTACTCAGCTTTTTGTCATCTGTGTTGTATACAGACCCCATCCATTAAAATGAAGTGTGTGAACATTTGCCTAAATAGATCATATTTACAGCATCTTATTTGAAGGCAAGACAGTGGATACTTGACTAAAACCAGAGGTTTACTATTCACTACAATAAGATCACACGTACACTGTATGTGACTCCAATGTTTATGAGCAGACACAAGCAAACAGTGTACATTAGCGTGCATAATTCCCCCCTTTAGTTTTACATTTTCATGTCCCTACCTTAACCCTTACATGCATGGTGTCCACTACACTGCACTACAAAAGTAAACTGACAGGAATGTGGTGACATTGAATTTATACTAATGTAAAAAAAAAAGAAAAAATGCAAAGCAGAATACAATAACATGGTGAGTAGTTTGATTTAATATGAACCAAATAATCAGGAAAGAGGAGCAACATAAGAAGGAAAAGGTACAAATTAGTAAGGAAAATGAATAAAAGTCAACAAAATCAGAAGAGAAATGAACAAAATAAGAAGCAAAATGAACAAAACTACAGTATTGAGAAAATGAACCAAATTAGATGAAAAACTGAACAACTATAAACAAAGTACAAAGAGAAATAAACACAATGAGCAGAACAATCAAAAAGTTACAAAAAAGGAGAAAAAGTAACAAAATAATGAATTAAATGAACCAAATTAGATGAAGAAAAAAAGGAAGAAAATGCTTGAAAAATGAAGAATACTTTTAAAATTTGTTCTGCATTTTCAAATAGTACCTAAAGCATAATTATGTTTATTTGGGATTTTACTGAAGTTTGCATTAAGCCATAGACAAGGTTGGCAAAAAAATGACCCCAAAAACATAAAACAAACAATATGTTTTTTTTTATGAGCTCTATGACCAGTTTCTGGAAAATATTTTTCCCAAATGCCCTTAAGCCACAGATGCGCCTTTGCATGATGTACAGTTGGAAAAAACTCTACTTGCCTATGAATCAGTTTCATCGAGTGTCATCATAGCACTGAAGACACACCTTTGGTAACTAACAGCTGAAATGTTCCCCTTATACTTTTTAGTGACATTGACGAGAATTTGCCGGTCTACAGTCAGGGTCATAAGTTTTGAGAATGACGCAAATTTTTTGCAAATTTTGCTGCGTCATTTTTTTTGTTCCACATATTTCAGTGGTATATCGCAGAGCAATTTACACATTTTTAAATGAAGTTCAGTTCCTTTTATTGTCTCTCAGGAAAATTTGGTGATTGAGAGGAAGAAGGGACATAAAATATAAGAACATAACACAAAACAGGATACAAGGTATTGTAACACAACCTGACCAAATTCAGCTACAATGATGAGTGTGTGAATAACCATTGGAAGATCACCACTGATCATAAATAAACAAAAAATATAATTACTGATTAAAAGCTGTAGAAGACTGGCTACTGACTGGTGAAGTACATTTATTGCACTCTGGACGAAGGAGAACTTGTATCTATTGCCCTTTGCTCTAGGCAGATGGGAGAGAGACAAATTCCTCCAATAGGGGATGATCATTACTGGCTAAAACTGACCTTGCCTTTGAATTTGTCTGATTTCTGATAATGATACTTGCAGTATGCCAGTTGTCTTATCGTCTGTGTTCATGATATGGAACAGAAATGCTTGTTGCGCATTGTAAGTTTACCGTACCAAGAGACAAGTTCAAATAGATTCAATAACAATCTATAAAATAAAACTATTATAAGCTCCCAGTCTTCATAAAACATACAATCTCTTCAGGCGCTTGGGCAAATGTAACTGAATCCATGCAAAACAAAATTTGTGTCATTCTCAAAACTTTTGCCCAGGACTGTACTTGCCATCAAACTACCATAGGTTGTCACTGTACTGACACAGAAATGAGGTAGAGCAGGTTTTGGAAAACCAACATTTCTGACAGAAATCAGCAACAGAACTTCACTTGTACATCTTGTCAATTTTGACTCTTGGTTTATGTTTCACAACCTGAAGCTGGACCATGATTTTCAATGTAAGCATGTGGAAAACTGGACTGAGACAGACTGCTCCAACTCATCGTTGAACAACATTTCTGTCATGAATGTCATAAATGATGCAAGAGGAGTGCAATTCAGTGCTGACCATCTACGAGAAGCATGCACTGAAGAACATTATCAGAACATTTTGCAAGTTGTGGAAAGAAGCAGGAAAGAGCTTCACAAGAAAAAATCTAACAAGCAAACTAAACTGCAAAGAACTTTGAAATGAGATTACAGCATAAAAGTTTGACCTGATTTTTTTCTCTTCCGTTAAAGGAAGGTTTTCCTCCCCGTCACCGTCGGCTTGCTCTCGGTGGTTCTGTTGGGTTTTCTCTCTGTATAGTCATGAGGTCTCGGCCTTGAATTGCGAAGGACCTAGAGATAATCAGCAAGTGTGATTGGCCCTATACAAATAAAATTGAATTGAATTGAAATTGCATTTGTCAATTTTAAAAATGTATGTTATGTTATTGGGTAGTGTAACAAAATAAACACAGGGAAAAGGTGATTTTCAAAACTTTTTGAAAAAGGCAGAAAATGATGCACAATACTCTTCTAATCCAAAATTTAGCTCTGAATCTCTGTAAACACCTTTTTGTGAAGTGTCTGTGTGTCTTGTTTATGAGAAGCTGTGCATAAATAACCACAAAGTGTCTTGCATAAGCTCCAGTTCCCACAGCCTCACCTCTTTGTAATCTATGGATTTTGACTTGTGAGAGTCACTGAGAGGGACAGGAACTGCTGTCCTGGAAATGTGGGATGACTTGCTCAAAATGGAAGGAAGTTGATCCACGGGATGACAATCCCACCTCTGCGTCCTCCAGAGATGAACAATCAGGCATTACATAGCACTCCAAAGAGCCACTATTGTCAGCCTCGAGCACAGAGTCAGAGGATGTGATGCTGGGGTTAAAAATGGTCTCAGGATGATGTGAAGAGCATGGAGGACACTATCAAAGTACAATCAAGTAGTTTTCCTGGAGTTCTGCTTTTCCTCCCGTAGCGCACAGCTGAGGAAAAACACCACCCACACTCACACCTGTGAGCAGTGTAAAATGAGTTGTGTCAACACAGCTGAGTCCTTGTCGCTCTTCTTCTCTTCCTCCAAGGTGTGAGTGTCCGGCGTCCTCCTCACTGTGGAGCCTTGTGACAGACAATGTCCCCTCCACATCCACACAACACAACCGCATCCTGAGTGTCACCCACAGACAGGAAATGCTACAAGGGAAGAACAAGGTGAGAACAAAAATACTGGCTTTGAAGGAGACATAGTGGGCAATGATTGGAGTTTCAGTTACATTGTTCTGTCAAACAGAAGTGAAGAATATGCAAAAAGAAAAGTTAATGCAAGTATATAGACCTGTAACTGATGGGTGATTAATCAATTTACTGTCTCAGGTAATAATTATTATTTGGATTCTTCTATGCTGTTGGTTCTTAAACTTACTGTGGCATATTGTTGGAACAGACTTCAAAATTCCAAAATGTACTGTTTGTTTGTATGGTTTGTTTCAAACATGAAAAAAACGACAATAAAGAAGCAAAAGAAAACAAGCTGGTGGACATTCCAAAACAGATAGAAGTGAAAGTACACATTTTTATTTGATGTTTGAAAAGGGGTCATATGAATATAAACTGGGGTAATATGTTATTTTTAGGGCTGTCAAATGATTAAAATTTTTAATCTGATTAATCACAGGGTCACTGTGGATTAATTGTGATTAGTCACAATGAATATCCATTCATTATTGATCTAAATGAATCACAGGGTCACCGGATTAATTTTGATTAATCACAATTAATACGCATTTGTGGTTTTTAGTTTTGTGGGAGCAAAAACACTCATGAATTGAAGGTGATGTGGAAGCGCGACTAAAATTACTTGTTTTACATTTAAAATGTATATATTTTTTCTAATTTAAACTTGTGTAACTAAAGGAAACTACACCTGCTTTGTAGAACTTAACAGAACCTCTGTAATGTTCTGCTGAGATGTTTTTGCTTTTTTACACTTGGTCCATTGTTTTTATCAGTAACTAATGTAATTTGTTTTAAAATGTGTAATGACTTATATTTTTACATTTAAATTGACTTTGAAGGAGTAAATACTAAAGAAGTTGGCAGTGAGGTGGGTCAAATGTAACATAAGATTTTGTCACTTTTTCCTTGATATATGAGTTATTGTGTGTTAATCACGTTAAAAAATGTTAATCTAATTAATCATGCAAATAGTTTAATCCAGATTAACATGGTAATTTTGACAGACCTAGTTATTTTTACTGTGAATGAATCCACATAAAAGAAAGATTATATGTATTTTACTGTTTATGTGTAGAATGTAAAGTATGGACAAAATGGATGAAATAAACAAAATCATAAATCAAATGGATGGAAAATAAACAAAACTTTCTGACCAAATCAAGAAAAGTGAACAAAATAATCAACAAACTAAAAAATATATATGTTTTTACTTATTCTGTTCATTCTGGTCCATGTTCGTGATTATTGTCTTCATTTTTGCACATTTTTAAAATATTTTTTCCATCTTTTTATTAATTTTCTTGATTTTTTGGTCATGTTTATAATTATTTTGTTATTTATGCAGGCTCATCAATCACACTTGTGCCCTCTGTGGCGCAATCAATCAATCAATCAATCAAACTTTATTTATATAGCACCAATCATAATCTCTAGTTTATTTCTAGGCGCTTTACAATTCAAGGCCGAAATCTTATGACTATACACAGAGTAAACCCAACAGAACCACCGAGAGCAAGCCAAGGGCGACAGGGGGGGAGGAAAAACTTCTTTTAACAGAAGAG
>JAQQAE010007077.1:0-16139 GCA_029823295.1 Pseudamia nigra
AGAATGAGGTCAGCTGACGACCTGAATATACTGAATGACCAGGTTATTCCATCAATGGATTTTTTTTCTTCCCTGATCGTGCAGAAATATTAAAAGAAGACAATGCCAGGATTCATTGGGCTCAAATTGTGAAAGAGTGATTCAAGGAGCATGAGAATTTTCACACATGGTTTAAGAATCTTTGGAATGTGCTGGAGAAGGCTTTGTGCAGTGGTCAGACTTGAAAAATTAATGGAACACTGGCTGGAAATAAATCTTGTGACATTGCCGAAGCTTATCGAAACAATGCCACAGTGAATGTGTGCTGTAATCAAAGTTAAGGTGTCCAACGAAGTACTGTATTAGAGTGTCTGACCTTTTTTTGGTGGCAACTTTTTTTTTTTGGCCAGGCAGTGTTAATCTTAATAAAAGAGCAAAAAGTTAAAGATTGACCATCACATTACTTATCAGAGGGTCCAAATAACACATGTGAGACCCATGAAAAAAATTTATTGGCTTAGTATTTTTAGATAGAAGTCCAATGTATCGCTTTGAAAAAAAAGCTTCTTGGAACCGAACAATCAGTTCCCCAGCGGTGGAATTACAACTTAAAGTTACTTCTGCATTGGTTTCACTGAACAGCCCCTGTCATTGCCTCCTGATCCAGCTTCATTCATCTGATCACAGAAAAGTTTGACACTTTGGCCCAGAGGAGGACGATCCAGAGGCTTTTCTGGACCATGTTCACGTATGTCTTCTTCTTCACATGATTCAGATTTAACTTGTATTTGTAGATTGCAAGTGTTCCTGAGTCTGTGCAGAGATTTCCAGTAGAGAATCATGCAGTGAGAGCCTGAAGATCACGAACATCCAGTTTTGACTTTTGGCCTTTCTCCTGATTGTCTGAATTGTTTGATCTTAGCAATTTCTTGCTGATGAACAATTGCTTCACAATTTTCAGGCCCAGTTTGTCAAAGATTGAACCTCTGTCCATCTTTACATGTGAGAGTCTCTGTCTCTATGAAAGTCTCCTTTTATCCCCAGTCATGTTACTGACCTGTTACCAGTTAAACTAGTTATTGTCTAATGCTCCTGCAGTTGGTTTTGATTTGTGCCAAATACTTTTTTAGCCTTTTGTTGCCCCTGTTCCAAATTTTTGACATCAAATTCAAAATGAGCTCATATTTACCATGAAATGGTAAAATGTGTTAGTTCAATACCTGATATGTTGTTTATATTCTAATGGGAAAAAACTTCTTTGGAATTAGGGGTTTTATATGGTTTCATGACTTTAGGCATATTCAATTCAATCTTATTTGTATAGTGGCAATCATAATCGACAATTATCTCTAGGTGCTTCACAATTCACGGCCGAGACCTCAAAACCACTGAGAGCAAAACAAGACGACAGGGAGGGAGAAATTCCTTTTTTGGATGTCTGTGAACATTCTCAGTCATCCAGGTCATAGTAACCAAGGCGTGTGGTTTTCCTTCTGTCAACTGGACTGGAAATTTGGTTTGAAGACATTTCACTACCTATCCAGGAAGCTTCTTCAGTTCGAGAACTGAAATTTCCAAACCAAATTTCCAGTCCAGTCAACAGAAGGAAAACCACACGCCTTGGATTCCTTTAATGGAAGAAAAAAACTCAGGGAAGGTGGTCATCTGCCTCATATGGGCAATAAAACGTGTGATGATTTGCTAAAAAACGTGAAAAAAAATGTGTGAGCGACAGAATTAATATCCACTATGTACTACATGGGTTGTCATGGAAGCAACTCCACTAACTCTGACATTCTGGTTTCATTCTTCCATGCCTGCATCACAGAACATTATTTCTTAGTCTTTAGATTTGAACAGTGCAAGGCATTCATTGCTTCCAGCCGGCAAAAAGTTTTCAAAGCTGAGCTGCGGATGAACGGTGACTCTAGGGTGAAAGCGATAGCACTGATGTAGTACAGGAGTTACTGGGACAAAAACAATGATTTATAACATGCAGACTTAAATAATGAAGTGCCCGCAGACTCAACGGTTGAATCTAATGTGCTAACAAGCCTGGAGCACCGACAGACACATTAGGCACAATTAAGATGAACTGTGACTCGCAAGAGGAGCTAGACTTCAGCTGGTGAACTGGATGCTTCATGGACCATATTCACATACAAACTACAAGTAAATAGATTGTATTGGGAGGCCCCAGTGGTGCACCTGGTAGATAGACACCTGGTACAGACACCATTATATATATATATATATATATATATATACACATAAATATCATCAATAAGCTAGAAGTCACTGATTGGAGGTGTAGACCCCCGCTTCCTGCAGCCCTAAACACATTATAAATATCCAGTTATAGAAGTGACTTAAACATTTTAAGGAAAATATCAGTGAGTAATAGTGTCAACTGTGACGATGACTGATGTATTTATTTACCTTCAACAGGAGAACATATAGTTTAATACAACAAAAAATACAAAAGAAGACAAGTCAAATTATGGTCAATGAATTCAGTTTAACATGCAGTTTTAGTGACCTATTTTTGACCCCTACTGATCTTTGAGTTCAAATGCAAGGTCAAGGCCATTTGACCTTCAGGGGGAGTCCAAAACCCTATTCGAACGTTTTTAAATTTCTTGCTCCTAGCTCCAATAATATAGTCACAACAGCTGAAAATATAGTTTAACCTTTCTTGACCTAGTGACCTTTTGACCTCAAAATGAGTGGGATCCCAGCACTTTTTATTCTTAAGTTATGGTGCGGGATACATATAGATGGCACTGATTGCACTACCCACAGCTGACTTGTCTGGCTGGGTAATCATGCGTTTAGTCAGGGTTAAATTAGGGAAGTGTAAGAACTGTAAAATGACAAAAAAGCAGTAAAATACCCTAATTATAGTGCATGTCTGAAAGGACAATGATGTTTTTAGGCTGGTCTTTCTTATGTATTAAAACCAATACAGAACTCAATCTAACGGAGAGCCCTGAATACAGGTATGTCTCTGATTTCCTGTGCTCGAGATGTTCAAAATCTACTGCTGGCACACAACCACATGAGCTTCGTTTACACTGAAGAAAAAATCAGATTTTTTCACGGTATGTGACCCATATCTGATTGTTTCATGACAGTCTGAACAGCACAAATCCGATTTTTTCAAACCAGACCCAGGCCGCCTTCATACGTGTCTGAAATTGGATACGTATCCGATGTTTGTCAAAGCGACATCAGTCTGATGGTCATGTCACATTTCATCCGACTTTTACCTCATTGAAGTGAGACAGACATCACACTTCTATGCTGGAGGAGGCAGGACTCGACAAGATCAGATGTAAACAATGTACTCGGAATTACTCGGTCATAATTTTGGTCAACTCCAACTGCACGACAACTTCAGACTTGATTCACACATGCTGACTTGTGTAGCATCCATATTTACTTCCGTAAATGCGGTGTGTTTTTTCTTCTTTAGAGTTTTATGGCAAACAACTTGTTGGTGCATTAGCGCCACCAACTGGTCAGGAGTGAACTGCATGTGATGTCACGACTTCTTCTGCACATGACTATTCACACTGGAGTCTGATGGATGTCGCATTTAAAATATAATGTGAACAATCGAGCGAAAAAAAATGGATTTCAGCAAAAAATTGGAATTGAGCATCAAGACCTGCACTGTGAACGTAGCTACGGACATTCTACTTCAAAACATTCTGCTCTTGTCAACTTGCAAGCACTTTTCAAACTGTCAATGTTTGCTACTTTTCCATTCCATTTGCTGCTTGATAGTATTTCACCAAACTCTGTGAGGGGAAGATTGCAGATTATCACCAATAGCACCTTTCAGTCAGTCCTTTTCTCATTATACGATTAGAATTGATCTTTCCTGTTCTATCAGATGCTAATCCATTGTACCTGATGTGTCAGCGCAACAGTTAAGGAGAAACACTCTAAATAGTACTCGTGTGTGCGTATGTGTCATTTGATCCTACCTCCAGGATGACATCAGTCCTGGACAGACAGCGTCCCCTGCAGAAGCTGATTTCCACGTTGTCAAGCCGACAGTCTCCCTTGGTGATGTTTGTAACCTGCACATAGCGATGACACTCTGGCACAGGCTCCTCTAAAAAAATGAGTCAATGACACAAAGACCACAGGGACAGAACGGGGGAAAGAAAATGGAGAAGGTGAGACACGAGAATCAAAAATGACACAGCAGCCTTTTAATTGCTATTTGAACTATAAAGAAGACAGAGGCCCAGAACTCATTGCAGAAGGTGCAGTGACATTGCAATGTGACGTTTCCAGTTGGAGAGATTAGTGCTCTGATGGAGTTAATCTAAGCCTTGTTAATTGGGTTCTGCAGCTGCTGTAGAATGAACTACATAAATTTAAAATCAGAAGAATGGTTTGGGTTAAGCACTCACTGAATGGAAGCATAAAGATCTGTTATGATCTTTTACCACATTCACATGTTCTACTGACCTGGAAAGTGCTTCCTGCAAACTGGACAGCAGCTGCCCGGCTCCTCCACCTTGACCTCCTCCTGACAGAGCAGGAAAGAGATAAGATGATTTGTCTTTTTTTATCACTTTCATTTGAAACCTGTATGCACACAGGTACAGAAGAGGACAGGAGGTTAACTGATCATCAAACTGAAAAAGAGGAGGCATCTCAAACCATACCATTTTTATTTCTAGAGCACTTTAAAAACTACAACATAGCTGACCAAAGTGTTGTACAATACAAAAAAAAACATAAGACAAACACAGGCCAGAAATAAGAAACAGGAGGATAAAAGATAGTAAAAGATACGACTACATATAAGACAGGGCTGCTTCAAAATAAGAGTTATCAAAGAAAGCCAACTGAAAACAGAAAACAATAAGAAGACAGTCACTCAGTGGAGATTAAAGACATGGGAATAAAAACAAGATTTAAAAACAGCAACTGAGGAAACCTGTCTGGTGTTGAGAGGAGAGGAGGAAAGGGAGGAGGAGAGGTAAGGAGGAGAGGAGAAAGGAGAGGGGAGGAGAGGGGAGGGGACAGGCGGAGAGGGGAGGGAAAGCAGGAGAGGAGAGGAGGAGAGGGAATGGGAGGAGAGGGGAGGATGAGAGGAGAGGGAAGGGGAGAGGAGGGGAGGGGGAGCAGGAGAGGAAAGGAGGAAAAGGGAATGGGAGGAGAGGGGAGGAGGAGAGGAGAGAAAAACAATGGAACAAAAAACAAGAAAATATGAAGTGAGAAGAGGAAACGGGAGCAGAGTCTGTAATAATGTACTAAAGTTGTGACAGTGTGAGATGTGAACAGATGATGAGAGAAGCAGAGAGAAAAACAGATGGGAGAAGGATCAGAAATAAAAGAGACAAACTCTGACATAAAGACTAAAAATAGCAGAAGACAGTGATATACTCGGGACACACAGGACACTGAGTGGGTGAGAACCAGAGAAATACTGGGTGTCCTGTGGTGTGGCTCTCAGAATAGCTGTGGTTGGTGTGCCATTTCACACACAGTCTGACAGCAGTCTCCAGCTCTCCTACCAACCCCAGCCCCATTTCACACCTACAACTTCACCAAACTACACCTTCTAAGCAGACATACAGCGCTGTTCAGTGTTCAGCATTACCACGTCTCTGCCCACTCTGCGCCACCGTAAGGTTTGCCTTCCAGGATGCACAGAACCCACTCACTTCCAGGGTGGGAGGGCACCAAGATGTCCATTAATTCAATGCAATTCTATTCAATGCTTTATTTGTCATTTGATTCCAACTGCAAGCAGCACAGAAAAATGAAATTACATTTCTCCTACTAAGGAGGAGAGCCTGCAGCAACAGGAGTCGCGCTGCCCATAGAATGGAGGGGGGGGCGATTACTCTCCACTGATCCAAGGAATCTCTAATGTACCCCGCAGCGCACATCCCATCAGGCCAGGGGGCCCATTTTCCTAGTCGAAAAAGGGTGTCAATTGTGTTGAGGGTCCAGCTGATCATTTCCATGGTGATTTGGGTTTAGACATCAGTGCGGATAAGGCTCAAAAGAAGCTCTTCATGTTCAGAGACGGGATCGGTGTGATGCATCTGACTATAGAAAATGTGGATGTTAGGCTACTGCAAAGCAAAAGCCTAGATGTTTGATGTCATTGGTTGTCACAGGGTATAAAATTGCACTTGACGCTGCAAAAACTGCACACTATGTTCACATTGCAGGTCTTAATGCTCAATTCTGATTTTTTGCTGAAATTCGATTGCATTTTTAAGTTGTTGTGCAGTTGGAGTCGACAAAATTATGACCCAAATGTGACGTCACTTCCTGAGGTAAAAGTCTGATGAAATGTGGCATGACCATCAGACTGAGGTCACGTTGAAAAACATCGGATGCGTATCCGATTTAGGACACATATGAAAGTGACCTGGGTCTGGTGTGAAAAAATCAGATTTGTGCTGTCGAGACATGGGTTACATGGTGAACAAATCAGATTTTGCCTGCAGTGTGAACATACAGTAGGTCATACGTTTGTTCCAGTAACCAGGCTGGTGTGTGGTTAAAGATGTTCACCGCTCACACAGCTGGCTCCTTCAGTTTTTCTTTTCTGCTCGAGGCACATGGTGAAAGGCTACATTTCTGCACACCTAATGTTCACTGCTGGAAATGAATCATTCTTTGCAACAATCTGTGAATAATGCTGTGTTGTATTTCCTTTTTGGCTGTAAATGTGCATTTTAGGTGTCTGCAAATGTAGATTTCATCTACCGTGGTTGACTCCTCATAGCTGGAAAATCTTAAGATAAAGTTTGACATACAGTATGTTGTTAAAAGCTGATTACTTGTCCAATTAAAAACAAGCATCAAGCTTGGGAAGATTATTATTCTTTGACTAAAAAAAGATGCATTTCTCAGATGCAAGGCTTTTTCACTTTCTGGAAGTTCCTCTTTTGCAGTGTAACACCAAAGGAGTTTGTGTTTGAAGGGAAAAACATGGTGATAGCCTTTATCACCAGAACTGATAACATTTTATCAGCAGAGGCTTCGATGTATTACACTGAAAAGGCCTCTGAGCAGAGCAGCAGATGCTTGTTGGGAGATTTCAATTTCAGAGCCAGTGCACCCAACTGTAAGCTGAGTCATAAATAACACAGTGCACTGACAGTAACAATTCTCAACCTGTCAGGAAAAGAACACAGTGCGTTAAATGACCTTTTCATACTGGCCAGGATGAGGAGTGCTTTCTCTGAAGCATAACTTAGTGCAGCTGTGGGAGTTAAATGTGTTGAGAATGAATGGAGAAATCGGTACAGAACTGCCTCCCCCAGAAGCACAGCACATAAAGAGCTGTGTACACCGCAGGTGGGACACTCGTCTGTCTATTTTGTGCAGTTCATTGTGCAATCAAGCTCTTCTTTAAACTTTAAACTTCTGGATGTCAGCAAAATGTATTTTTACCCCGGCCGTTCTGCAGCAGAAGTTTGAACTGGCAGTGCGGCTGAGTGGTGGTCCCTTATCAAGGTCTCTACAAATCCATCTATACATACATGTGAGTTAAACAAAACATTAAACATGTGCCATGAAGCTTTGTATGAGTCATAGCCATCAAATGTTTAAAAGCTGAGTTTTAGTTGTGAGAAAAAAAGTTATGTTTAAAATCACTCAATGACAAAATTGATGAAATGTTTGAAAAAGAACCAGCAAGATTAAAAAACAACAAAGACAAAGATGAAGCAACACAAACGATGTAAAAGATTAAAAAAGATTTCTAAAAAATTAAAGAATGTAAATAAAATAAAATAAAGGAAAAAGAATCTTTGCCAATTTTAATTTTGTTTAAAATTAAACCAGTATTTGTGGGAGTCATTGTAATACTGCTAAACATTACAGTGTATTCACTGATATTTCTGATAAGACTGAATATTTTTATTGAAATGGATCAATTACACACAAATATAAATAATTCACTCATTAAACTGTATTCATACCAACCCTCACAGACAGTCTGGTGAATTTACTGCTTCTGCCACATGAGCGCAACCAAACAGAAACTCAACATACTGTAAGTACAAGTTATTTTTCCATGTCTGACACAGGTAGAATTGAACACATCTGATTCCTGTCGACTGCACAGATAAACTGGCTTGTAGGAAGGAAAAGAACATGAAATTCATTTGGAAACAATTTTCTCTCACATCTCGGCTTTGTCTCTAATCCTGATTTAACAAATCAGTTGCCAAAACAACAAAAGGTTTAATTTTCTTTCTCTGGATATAGAAAAAAACAGAGACTAGATAAAACTGAGACTTTAGACAGAAATGGAGTCTTTAGATCAAAAATAGACTTTAGATATAAACAGAGACTTTAGACATAAACAGAGATTTTAGGCAAAAACTGCAACTTTAGACATAAATGGAGATTTTGGACATAAACAAGACTTTAGACATAAATGGAGACTTTAGACATAAACAGATACTTTAGACATTGCATTGCAAGATGGAGCCGGTGGTTGTGGCCTGCCGTCAGCTCTTACCTGTCTTGTTTGCTGTTATCCTGTTTTTATGCAAAATGTCAACTCTCTGCTGGTTGATGATCGCACCGTCCTGATGAGTATTGGATCTGTGGTTGGCAATTTGTCCCATCTTGGTCCCAGCGCCCGAGGGACGACTTTCCCTCCTTTTCTGGAGACTGTACGACCGTGTTTCCGGCGGTGGTTGTGCCTCCCTCCCCGTAGGAATCGCCACAGGAGACGTGGAAAGTGAGGCAGTGTGGCGGAGAAGTTTAGGACCCTCCTGAGGTCCTCTCCAGTGGCAGATCCAAGGTCTCTCCTCCCCCGACTTGGGGCGGATCACGCCCGTTTCATATGGCAATTGCCGACACCATCATAGAAGTGGATAATTCCCGGGTCCCAGGATCACCTTCCCGGGTCCTGGGACTACTCCCAACATGAACAGCATCACTCGCCTCATCTCTGGAGGGGTGGAGTGGATTTCCAAAACCTTCATCCACTGGGTCGAGCAGCCCAGTCAGCCACCGATCCGGCTCTAATCAGGTTATCAGGTTAGCCCTGGTTAATGCAAGAACTCTAGAAAACAAAACATTTATCCTAAATGACTTCTTCACATCCCAAGCTCTGGACTTTCTCCTGGTAATGGAAACATGGGCGGATGCCGGGGAGTTAAGCCCATTTTCTGAACTCGTCCCTCCTGATTGTAACTTTTTAAATTCTCCTCAGACAGTGGGGCGAGGTGGAGGGTTAGCCCCTATTTTTTTAAAACACTTTTAACTGCCGGCAGATTTTTATTCAAGCTTTGAGCTACAGCTGTATAAAGTGGATCTGTCCGCTCCGGTGCTGTGTGCATTGGTGTACTGGCCACCAAAGCTCGATGAGGATTTTATTCAGGACATCACCATTTTCCTGGCTGGAGTCATGCCGCAGTATGACAGTGTTTTTATTTTGGGTGATTTTAATATTCACGTCTGCTGTCTATCTAAGCCTCTGGCTAAGGAGGTCTTAAACCTCGTTGATGCTTCTAATCTTGTGCAGCTAGTTAAAGGTCCCAAACATGAGTGAGGACATACACTGGATATTATTTTATCTAGTGGTCTTCCTTTGGGTGTCACTAAAATATGTGACTTAAATTACTCTGATCACAAACCTATTGTATTTGAGCTCTGTGTTCCATGTAATCCTGATAGACATCAGTTACCTGTATGTTGTCGTTTGATTGTTCCTGGTACGGCTGAGCGTTTTGCTTCAGCCTATGTAAACTCTTGCAGCACTGCACCTCTGGACAGCCCTTATCTGACTGTGGACCAATTACTTGAGCAGTTGACCTGTACATACTTGAATGCTCTGGACTCTGTAGCCCCTGTTAAAAGGAAGCATTTAAACCTAAATCACAGCCCTGGCTGAATGACACCACTCGTGCCCTAAGACAGGTTTGTAGA
Organism: Pseudamia nigra; assembly: GCA_029823295.1. Classification (NCBI taxonomy): domain Eukaryota; kingdom Metazoa; phylum Chordata; class Actinopteri; order Kurtiformes; family Apogonidae; genus Pseudamia; species Pseudamia nigra. The sequence goes on from JAQQAE010007077.1 coordinate 9,913, forward strand.
AGGGCTGAATGCAAATGGAAGAAAGACAGACTGAAGGTGTCCTATATATTAAGGGATTCTCTGTCTGTGTATCAAGAGGCTGTAAAGGCAGCTAAAACAAAGTATCTGGCAGATATTGTTCCAACAAACTGCCACAGACCCCAAGTATTATTCGATACTATAAATACTGTCATCGCCCCCTCTGCTGCTCCTGGTCCTGTAGCTACTGCAGATGTATGTGAGAATTTTCTTGCATTTTTTGTGGCCAAGCTTGCCAATATTAGGTCACAAATGATTTCTTCAGCTCATGGTCCCTGTGCCGCCCCTACGTGCACTGTAGTTTTTGACCATTTTGAACCTATGACTCTCTTCACTTTCTATAGTGATTGGTCAGTCAAAATCAACTACCTGTAGCCTAAACATCAATCAATCAATCAATCTTTATTTGTATAGCGCCAATCATAATCGCCGACTATCTCTAGGCGCTTCACAATTCAAGGCCGAAATCTCATCAATCAATCTTTATCAATCAATCAATCTTCCTCCTGCCGGATCCGCTGCGACTAGACAATGCGCGCCACCACGTACAGGGGGACAAAACATCATGCCCTCTCGCCTGTTGAAGGAGGTTTTTTGAGATTGTCAGCCCAAGTGTTTTATCTTTAATTAACTGCAGTCTTGTGTCCAGGACTGTCCCTGCTGATTTTAAATGTGCTGTGGTTCAGTCTCTCCTAAAAAAACCCAAATCTGGATCCCAAGGTCTTGCCAAATTTTAGGACCATGTCAAAATTGCCTTTTTTGACTAAGTTGCTGGGGAAAGTTGTTTTTATCCAGCTGTAGGCATTTTTAGATGATCATGGTCTTAACAATGGTTTCCAGCCTAGTTTTAAAGCCCTCCGCAGCACAGAATATGCACTTTTAAAGGTTTTTAATGACCTTTTACGTTTTACTGACTCTGGGGAATCAGCCATTTTAGTTCTTTTAGACCTAAGTGCTGCTTTTGACACTGTTGCCCATGGCATTTTAATTTCAAGACTCCAACAGAGTATCGGAATTAAAGGAACCGCACTGGAATGTTTTAAATTGTTTTTAACTAACAAAAGTTTTTCTGTTAACACTGGTGAGTTCTTCTCTTCGTTAGTACCCCTCACCTGTGGAGTTCCTCAGGGGTCTATACTGGGTCCGATACTTTTTTCCATTTACATGCTTCCTTTAGGTTCCTATTTTTAAAAATATGGCATTTCATATCACTGCTATGCAGATGACTCAAAAATCTACATCCCTCTAAAACGCAACTCCCAGTCTCACCTCCAACCTCTGCTGGATTGCTTAGAGGATGTAAAGGCTTGGATGGCCCACAACTTCCTGAATTTGAATGAAGAATTGTTTCCACCAAGGCCTCCAGACCTTGGTGCCATCCTGAATATTGATCTTGGCCCTTTGTGGCGTTACAACAAAACTGCTGTAAAGAACCTCAGAGTTATTTTTGATATATCCTGTCCAAGGTCAAGCCGATCCTCTCCTTCTCTGATCTAGAGAAGGTTATTCATGCCTTTATTTCATTAGGGCTTGACAACTGCAACAGCCTTTACACAGGTGTGTCTGTCCCTTCTCTCCCATTTGCAGTTGGTCCAGAACGCTGCTGCTCAGATGTTTACAGGCAGACATAAGAGAAACCACATCACACTTGTGTTGGATTTGTTGCACTGGCTCCCAGTTCATTTTAGAATTAATTTTAAGATTTTATTGTTTGTTTTTAAGTCTTTAAACAGGCTAGCACCATCTTACAGTTGTCTGATCTTTTAACACCACATACTCCTTGCAGATCATTGAGATCTGCTGATCAGATGCTTGTTTCTATTCTATTCTATTCTATTTGTATAGCGCCAATCGTAATCACTGATTATCTCTAGGCGCTTCACAATTTGAGGCTGAGACCTCATGACTATACAGATCATCCCAAGGTCCAGATTGAAACACAGAGGGGACAGAGCCTTCTCAGTCATTGGCCCCAAACTGTGGAAGAGCCTTCCCCTTCATATTAGAACCTCACCAACAGTGGACACTTTTAAAACTCGTTTAAAGACCCATTTTTATTCTCTTGCGTTTAAACCAGACTGAGCCTCGGCTTTTTTTGGCGCTTGTCATTTATTGTTTTTATGTGTTTTTATATTTGGTTTTATTACTGCTGATTCTCCTTTTTTAATTTCACTTCTTTATTACTTGTATTTTATGTATTTAATTATTTCAAGGCTGTACAGCACTTTGGTTCAACATTTGTTGTTATAAATGTGTTTATAAATAAAGTAGACTTGACATAAACAGAGGCTTAGACATAAATGGAGACTTTAGACATAAGCGGAGACTTTAGACAGAAACAGATACTTTTGACGTTATGGGAGAGATGAGATAAGGACATTTTTTATCACAGGGTACCACTGTCATTATTTTTTTAAAAGTAGTGCAGGAGAGCTAAAATCATTTTCTGCTCAAACATCATTTTATAATGCTCTGTCCTTTTAAATGGGTCTGTTCACTCTTCATCTGACTTTCTCAAAGTAAGAATTTTTATTTTCTGTCACCAATCAAATTAAATAACATGTATAAAAATGTTCCTAATTCATAAAGGTGGAATTGTATGTAGCACTTCAACTTTATGAAGTATTTATGCTATTTCATACTTCACTACATTACCTTTCAGAGGGAAATATATTTACTCCATGACATTCGCTTGATACTTAGACTGAGGTGTAACTAATTAAATCAAAAACCACAGTACCAGTAAATGTTCATATGCTCTTGTATTCATGTATTCATCAACAATAAAGACAAAATACTATAAGGATTATATTGACTAAACACCTTGTTCATTTTATGGAAAACATTCCTGTACTTTTACTTCATTTTGAATTGAAGATTTTCACTTGCATTGGAGTATTTTCAGGCATTTCTACTTTTACTTTTACAGAGAAGGATTTGTTGATTCTGAGCAATTTAAACTGAAGAGGAAAGAGCCATCTTTTTTACTTCAGTGGTCTGGTTGTGTCTGTGCACTCCGGGAACGAGAAGCATCAGTGAATGTATAATGTACATGGAAAGTTGGTACATGATGTGTTTTTTCTAAATTTGGGTCCTGTTTTGGATCTGACAGGAATAAAACCATGGTTCTGTTTGATCTGAACTGAATCTGTATCTTTGAAACGTCTCCCTAACCAACACAGAGACATGTTGCATCTGGATATAACACTCCAGTAATAAACCTTGTGATTAAAACATATGGAAAAAAATGCAATTTAGAGAAATATGAATGAAACCACCGTCTTGGTTTTGTGTTCTCTGATTACTCGCACTATAGAAACAGACTTCTTTCCCGAGTAGCTCCACACAATGCTTTATACAGTTCAGAGGGTATTGGTTGTTTGTCCAGACACCTGACATGTCAAAGCCACTTTCATGTATCCCTCCTAGAACAAAAAACCCAGTTTTGGTGGATGTCTTAGCGACTGAACAAACTAGTTCATATTGGTGAATATATTTGATTTTCAACTCCTTCAATGTGGATATTGTACTTGATCATATTGCAAATGTTTGCTTGGCCCTGCTTTCTTGTTTCCATCTTCAGAAAGCTTTGTCTTAGTCCTACCCATCTCAAAAGCTGAAAAAAATGTCACATTGTCTGCCCCCGCTCCCATCAAGTGCATGCATAATTGATCAATGTGCAGGCTGTCGTCTGCAAGGTGACCAGTCAGTAACCACTCAAATGACCTGAGGACTGAGTGAGGCAAAAGAAGCTGTTTTTCTCTGGTATCAGAATTGTTCATGCATGACACTACAATTACCCAAACTAATTGTGTAATGCGTCTGCAGAGTATTAACTGATGAATGAATTAAAAATGTATAGACTTCACTAATAATTCGGCTCTGGCTGAAATTGTGTTTTACGTAGCATAGAGTCAAACTTAATTTTTGTGAGACAGTTTTCAGCCACGTCAAGCTGTGAATATGATGCACTGGAATGAATCTCATTTATGCAGGAATAAGGGCAGGGTGCAGAAAAGAGAGCAGGATCGTGGGTGGATCAGACAGTCAGGTATTGATCCACATCTCTGGAAGCCGGTGCCTTGCAGGGAACATCCCACATATTCTTAAGGGAGCCCAGCATTTTCTCCTTCACTCAGAGTAATTGAGATGGCTGTGGCCACCAGACATGCTGTGTGAACTACACCTTTCTGGGGGTTAGCAGCACTGTTTGAATTTGGTCTGGGAAACGGACTGTGCTTCAGTACTCGACATGAACGTTCACGGCATGTTTACCTGCAGAAAACAACAGGGGCTCGGAGAGCAGCTTGTGTGTTCACCTAATTCACAGCAACTATAGAAAATGTAGTGTGGAGTTGGATTTGCACCCAGTGACCTTTGTGCAACCTACCAAGCTTAAAAAAGGGGTTGCAGATCGATCCAAGGAGTCATGAGATTTTAAAAAAAAGAACAATAAAAATTTGTGTTTTTGTTCTCTTTGTATTTCTACAAATGGCTCAAAAGGATCAGGATCCAAGACTGATGATAAAATCCAAAAACACTGGGTTATTCATTACTATCAACAACATTAACACTACCCTGAAAACAAGATGTAAAGAAATTGAAACATAAATTCTTAAAAAATGATATTCTTCAGCTAAGAACGTAGATTCAATCTGTGGAAATCCATTTCAGATCTGACAGAATTATATATTAATACAACACACATTCAGCATTAGGTTGCAAGGAATGTATTTTTTTTTTAATGAAAAATCATTTCGTTAGGTACAAGTGTCAGGGTCCATGCTCTCCAGCTCCCTCTGGCTCTTATCAGAGTGTGTGTCTGTGATGGACTAATTATGAGTTGCAGGTGTGCTTGGAGAGGAGACAAGACGCAGCTGAGGTGGATCGGCTCATCAGAGCTGAGGTATTTAGATGGAGCAGTTCCACAGAGCAGATGCCGGGTCGTCTCATCACACTACCTTCCAGTGGTATCAAGCCCACAACGTCGAGTCCACAGAGTGGGTTTCCCTTACTTACCCTGTGGGTTCTACCTGTCCAGATCGTCTCTGCCCTCCTGTTGTCTTCCCCGTGGTCTTGGATTCCTTCAAGGCCTCACTGCTGTAGCTCCGTTCTTGTCTGGATTTCCTGTCGGTGTGCAGCAGTGGCTTCCTGCCCTCCTCGTGCCCTCACCACTGTAGCTCCGTTCTGCCACTCATCTGGAGTTCACACCGGTGTGCAGCGGTGTTCCTGTTGTCCAGGTTCCCCCTTCATCCAATCCTGGTTGGCGTTCCTTCGCCACGTCTCCGCTTCTCAGCCACCTGCCCCTTTCCTTGCTGGACATCTGCTTCATCACACTCCTGCATCCTCCTTCCTGCTGAGCCATGGCATCCTTGCTCACCTGTCCGTCCATTCCTTCACCACAATCTCTTCTGGACTCACCTTTTGTGATCTTCCTTATTTGTGTTTTCCCAGCACTGTAAATAAACTGCACTATTCAGAACTCCTCACCACTCTCAGTCCCTTCCTATTGTGACAACAAGTGGCTTTTTGTGAATATTCAATACAAATTTCAACCCAACCATGTGGAGTAACGTCAGAGGCTAGGTGACCTGGCTTTAAGAGAGGCTTATTCAATGAAGTCCATGCAATGAACAGAGCAAGTAGGGTAAATATGTACAGTATGCACCAGACCAAACACATTTTAGTCTCTTTCAAAACATGTAAAGTAAATATAAAAGACGTGCTCTTTAAGTTGTAGGTGATATGGATTGACTATTTCCTCTTTCTGTCAGTACAGACTGCACTAAACACATCACTGTGTACAGGTGCAGCACATGATCAGACTGTGAGTGCGGATGTGTTCCTCACCTCGTCACACTGCAGTGGAGGACACCTCAGCTGGCATCGTTTTCTCCCGTTCACACAGCGACACAACGAGCAGCCGTCCTCCCACTCGGATGCTGCCTGGATCCCACATACACAAACACACACATCCGTTACTGGAGTTCAAAAGAATCCCTCATCTCAGACAGCGTTGTCTGGATGAACATACTTAATACTTTTGAAAGTTAAAAACTGTCCAAAGCTATGCAAGACAGTGATGAGGCCAGCGATGCTGTATGGTTTAGAAACATTGGCACTGAGGAAAATACAGGAGGCAGAGCTGGAGGTAGCAGAGATGAAAATGTTGAGGTTCTCTTTGGGAGTGATGAGGATGGATAGGATCA
>JAQQAE010007078.1:0-16138 GCA_029823295.1 Pseudamia nigra
TGTTGTCCCATGAAAAGATATAATTAAATATCTGCAGAAATGTGGGGGGTGTACTCACTTTTGTGAGATACTGTAAGGCCACTGACGGTAGGCAGAACTGCATGAGTAACATCTAAATACGAATGAGAAACGTTGTCTTAACGCATGAGTACCGTTGCCATTGCACCCAGCTCCCGGAACATCAAACGCCTGAGTAACATCTACGTAAAGTATGAGTAATGAACAAAATGGCTGAAAAACTTCTAAATTACATCTATCAACATCCAGTTTGCAACTTCCAAATGGCCAAGCTCCGCCAGCAGGTATTGCACCACCTCACTCCAGGACTCAAATGTTTCCACAAGAGCAAGACCCGAGACATCCTCTACATCAGTGCCAAGACATAAGAAAAAGACTCAAGTCCAGAAAGAGTTTCATGGACGTACAGAACCTAAACCCTAACGACTCTGCCAAATACCGACTAGACTGTTGGAACACTTTGGACACTCTTCCACCAAAGCTCTTCAGAGTCCTTGTGAGTCTCTACTTCATGGTATTCATCTGCCCAGAAAGAAATGGGTTGTCCTGACCAGAGCCAGGAGTGGAGTAGGCAGAACCAGAGATAACCTCCTGAAATGGGGATGGTGGAAGTCAGCCGAGTGTCCATGTGGCCATGCTAACCAAACTATGAAAAACATCCTCTGTGAGAGCGAACTGGGCCTAAGTGTCACCAAACAAGACCTATATGATGTTATACGACGCAAGAAGCCCTGAACAGGCTGCAGTACTGGCACTACAAGATATGATGATTGTTATTATTAGATCATTATTAATTTAATTCTGCTCATATTCTTATTTATCTTCATCAACCTGTCTGTTTTGTTCACTCTATTATTTTCTTTATTATTTTGTTCATTTTGTTTTATACATTTTCATTCAGTCATTTCTGAGATTTTTTTGGTTCATTTTTGTGATTATTTTGCTCAGGTTTGTCTTAATCCAGAATAAAGTTTTTCTACTTCTGTTCATCATTTTTACCTGTTTAGTAATGGAAAAGAAAATTAAACCCTTAGTTATCATCACAATAGCATGAGGGTACAAATTACCACTACTAACAAATTCTCATGATCAGTGATGCTGACACCGCTTCTCACCTGCGTTCCAAGGTTCATAACTTCTAGGCTAAAATCAACTCTATCCAGCAGCTTCAGAGTCATACACCCTGCTTTGCCACCTCATCATTCACTCTCCTACTTCTCTGTGTCCCCTTGATTCCTTCATTGTTTGTCAACTTCACTCAAAAAGGCATATCAAAGCACAGTTGTCTTATATTCTCAAATAATCATTGAAAAGAATGTCCTGACAGTGACTCCTAATAAAAGCAACCAAAAGTAACCAAAATCAGATTTGGGACACTGGAAGATTTGTTATTCAAATGGACATGGGCTTGTGGTGCTTATGCGAAGTTTAACATGGGCCTGTCGTTCTTATATGAAGTTTGTGTTGGAATCTGTGTTGTGCTGGGAGCATGTCATATTAGATAACTGCATTTCAGGTTTCTGATGCACACTGTGGCAACTGTTAAGGAAAAACTGGAGAACTCACGTATGAACATTAGAATTTGTACTCAACCTGATTTGAAATCAGTATGTTGGTCTATTACAGCATCATGGATGTATGCACCCAGGTACCAGTCATTAGTTTAGATGGATACTCCAACGTAAATGTCATGTTTCACACATGCATGTGCTAGTTTTTCATTGTGCACCTTTAAGGAACTGTTGTGTCATTCATTGTCATATATAGGGTATGGCTCAAATAAAAGTAATATGTATTCATTATATGTATTCACTCATGCTGACTGAATTCAGGTCAAATGCACATCATATTAATAAACAGAGTAAAAGTCTCATTATTTGAGCAGTTAAATTGAATGTCAAGAGAAATAAGAAGAAAGAAGTAAACACAAAGTTTTCTTAATTGCAGTGAGACAGTGAGAACACTTGCTTGCTTTTTACTTGCTAGCAATACATGTTTGTGTGTGTCCAGTTGTGACTGTGTGTGCGTGTGTGTGTGTATGTGTGGGTGTGTGTGTGTAGGGGTGTGTGCGTGTGTGCATGTGAAGCTGGCTGCAGTGGAAATATGAGACAAAAACGACCAATCACATAAGAAACCCCTGGTGGTGTTCATTACACTGACAGATCTACTCTGTGATTGGTCACAGCATTCTAATGTAAGAAAGGTCTGAGTGGGTCAGAGGATCTCATTGGCTGAAAAGAACAGCTAGAAATTAAACAAGTGATGGATGAAGACGAATATTTCCTGTTGTTTTCAGCTCATTGCTCTAGTCTGACCTCTCCAATAAGACTCATGTTAACACCACTAATGACTTCCTGCTAAAGTAAACATGAACCAGAGGGAGCAGGACAAATATATGTTATCACTAGACAAAAAAGACAAGCAGCAGATAAAGCAGGAAACTGTGGCAGTGTTCAGAATCACATGCTGGATGCTACAATTGCTGCTCTCTAGTGAGGAAGTCTAAAAACTATAAACCACCCTGGCTGCCTTACTCAAAGCCTCTATTATGTTTTGCGTAGTTAGTAATGTTCCTTGCTCCATGTCACCAATTTCCGTTAAGCACACAAATCACCGGGGGGAGGGACACTATGCCTGGTCTTGTGAATGGCATCTCTTTTTATCAGCTTACACTGTCATGAACACCCCAGCCACCTCCTTGTAGGGCTTTTTGGCTATATAAACACAGTGGTATGAAAAAGTTTAGGCACCCCTGACTATTTCTATTATTTTCATATATAAATCAGTAGGTGTTTGGATCAGCAATTTCATTTTGATCTATCAAATAACTGATGGACACAGTAATATTTCAGCAGTGAAATGAGGTTTATTGGACAAACAGAACATGTGCAATATGCATCAAAACAAAATTAGACAGGTGCATAAATTTGGGCACCCTTGTCATTTTGTTGATTTGAACACCTGTAACTACCTAGCACTGATTAGTTGGAACACAAGATTGGTTTGGTGAGCTTGTTAAGCCTGGAACTGGATAGACAGGTTAATAGGGTCAAAACCCTATTGTATGAGACAAGGAGTGAGGACACAGAGGAAGCAGAGACTTGATTTTTTTCTTGCGAGGAAAAAGAATACTGGACAGCATACAGTTACACTTCCACTATTCTATCTGAAGCTGCCCAGCTCGCTCTCCCATTTTATTGCATATGGGCGTCCCCTAGTACAGTGATTCAGCTAACGGAAGATACACAGTGTACAAGAGAATTATCGAGTAATCAGTTGCAAAACATGCGTAACCGTTGTCTTATCTCCTCATTCAACTTCTTGAATGTTCTGAAAGACAAGAGTGCAGATAAACATCCTATGACAGCAGAACACGCTGTTGTGAGTAAACATATTTAGCAGGTAAACACATTCGCATTCATTATGTGTGATAAGCATATTTACAGTTTAATTTTAACGCAGGTGCGTCCAATCATGATAAAAGGCATTTAAGATGGCCACCTTCAAGTTGTTCTTCTCTTTGACTCTCCTCTGAAGAATGGCAACATGGGGGCATCAAAACACCTCTCAAATGACCTGAAAACAAAGATTGTTCAATATTATGGTTTAGGAGAAGACTACAAAAAGCTACCACAGAGATTTCAGCTGTCAGTATCCACTGTGAGGAACATAGTGAGGAAATGGAAGATCACAGTCACAGTTCTTGTTAAGGCCAGAAGTGGCAGGCCAAGAAAAATTCAGAGGCAAAAGTGAAGCATAGTGAGAACCGTCAAAAACGACCCACAGATGATCTCCAAAGACCGACATCATCTTGCTGCAGAAGGCGTCACTGCATTGTCCAACAATCCAGCACACTCTGCATAAGTAGAAGTTGTGTGGGAGAGTGATGCAAAAGAAGCCTTCACTGGACACATGGCACAAACAGAGTCACTTGAAGTATGTAAAAGCACAGTTGAACAAGCCAGCTTTGTTTTGAAGTAGGGTTCTGTGGACTGATGAAACAAAAATTATTTGGTCATAACAGGTGGCAATATACATGGTGGCAAAAGAACACAGCATTCCAAGAAAAACACTTGCTACCCACAGTAAAATTTGGTGGAGGTTCCATCATGCTGTGAAGCTGTGTGGCCAGTGCAGGTACTGAGAATCTTGCTAGAGTTGAGGGTCACATGGATTCCACTCAATATCAGCAGATTCTTGTGAATAACGTTCAAGAATCAGTCACAAATTTAAGTTACACCTGGGCTGGATATTTCAACAAGACAACAATCCAAAACACTGATCAAAATCTACTCAGGCATCATGCAGAGGAGCAAGTAGAATGTTCTAGAATGGCCATCCCAGTCCCCAGACCTGAATATCATTGAAAATCTGTAGGATGATTTGAGCTACCATCAAACCTAACTGAACTGGAGATGTTTTGTAAGGAGCAATGGTCCAAAATACCTTCATCCTGAATCCAGACACTCATTAGAGGCTATAGGAAATGCCTACAGGCTGTTAATTTTGAGAGAGGAGACTCAACTAAATATTGATGTGATTTTTCTCTTGGGGTGCCCAAATTTATGCACCTGTCTACTTTTGTTTTGATGCATATTGCACATTTTCTGTTCATCTAATAAAGCTCATTTCACTGCTGAAATATTACTGTGTCCATCAGTTATTTGATAGATCAAAATGAAATTGCTGATCCAAACACCTACTGATTTGTATTGATGAAAATAATAGAAATTGTCAGGGGTGCCTAAACTTTTTCATACCACTGTATCTACGGGGCTGTGTTACTTCTGTTACTGCTATTGGGCACTAAATTCTAATACATAACTCTAGGCCATAATACAGTACATGGCTGGAGGGAAAACTCGGCTGATTGCACAACACAGTCTCATATTCCAAGTTGTCAGTGCCCAAGCTCATCAATATGCAAAGCACAAGGCAACACAAGGCCACATGATGTTAGGTCCACAAGGAAGAGGTCAGGGTGATCATTTAGGTGCACCAAATATACTCCCTTTCTCCTAACCCCAAGGAAACCTCACAAAAACTGCACTGTCCTATTACATCGAAAGCAGTTTTTCAGCCAAAAGCCCTCACATAAGCAGTGACAATGACACACCATTATAATGATCTCAGGGTCTGTCAGACTTTTTCCGTTCACCATATTACAATGTGGTCAGGTAATCTGTACATCAGTAAGTGATGATGCCAACTTGGGAGTGAAAATGTGTTGGACAGGATGTGTTTTGAAATGCGTCTTAGTGTTGCTCAGGCCTTGCATCACAGCTGTCCACATGTGATCTGATTATATTAGATTTGCTACGCAAGAGGTTAATGCAAGGTCTGAATGGGGCCTAAGGCGCAAACATTTGTCAAGGAGATTGTTCTGTTGGGAAAATGCTCTTTGCACTACAAGGGTTTTTTTTTTTTTATGCAGCGCTGGTAGTGGCCTTTAGGCAGAATATACAGATCTCATGCCTAAGTAATATACTAAATGCTTTTACCACCCGGCATTAAAAAGCAAGGAGTGTATTGGGCATTGCAGTAGAGACTTTGAAATTTGGTCAAGGTAGTACCTGATCTTGGCAACACAGGCATATTACAAATTTTCAGGTTTGTCACATAGAACATATGCGTCTTAGTTGGAATCAGTATCCCACTGTGACCTCAGCCTATATCTTCTCTCTCACACTTAAACTACATATACAGTACATTAGGTGTAGAGCCTGTGTGTCATTCTCTCTCTCTCTCTCTCTGTCACCTGTCTGCCTTGTTAGTGTGAAATAAAACATGCTGATTTGCGAAAATCTCAAGCAGCAGTCTGACTGGTTGGCGTTTTTTGCAACTCAGATTCTGCAAAGTTGTGAAATTAGCAGAGGCAATAAAGTGGTGAAATCCTGTAGGATCCAATTATTTCCAGTCACACACATACAGTATTTATACAGCAGCCATATATATTCACACTACATATATTTGCAGGACAGATGACAGAGAGTGAATTTACTGAGAGGGTGCACAGCAAAGTGAAAGCTGTAAAAAGAAAATTAAATTGGCTTTAATATTGATCAATCCATTTTTAGTTTTAAAAACAATTGTGAAGTGTTATATTAAGTGAAAAAAAACCATGTTAACCATTAAATATAATAAGGCAAAAAAGTATTCAGTTTAAAGCCTGCAGGAAGGAAACATTTTGTGGTGATGGATGACATGACAGAAAAAAAATATTTTTTCAGCTAGAATTCCTTCAGGCAAACACTGAATCTCAGATTACATGAAACTTGACCTTTATGTTCTGTTGGACTGATACTTTAAACCACTTGAGTTAATTTTATAGAGGTCTGTGTTTGTTTTTGTTTGTGTGGTTTATAGAGTTAAACATTTGTAATGCAGTTTGTAATTGTCAAGTAAGATCGACTAGGAAAGAAGGGAGACGTGATGTGGTTTAAACATAAAGATTGCAGAATACATTTAAGGGTCTACTGGAAGAAGTACACATATTATTGCAGTGTTGTGTAACAAATCCTTTCTCACTTAAATCACAAACAGGTTCCTTCTTTAACCTTTCTCCTCCTGGTATCTCATGGTTTGTTTCTCTCATTGCTATTATCTCAATTATAATTTCATAATTATGTGATTCACGTACTGTAAAATGGCAATCATTTAATTTAACTGCATGTTTTTGACATGTGACAATTACTGACACTTCTGCTCTGTCATGTCTTCTGCTTCCGCTTATCCTGCAATCTACTGTATGTATATGTTAGTTCCCATCACAGCATGTAAGAGTCAACAGTAACAGAGACACTGTGATATATGAAAATGTCATGTTGAGGCCCTCTGTCTGCAAGAACAGACTCTGGCGTCACAGTCTTGGAAACATGAAGTCTGTTACTATTTTCTGTCCACTGGCTAAGAGTGTAGAAAATGTTGTGCAGCAGCCACTTGATGTCTTTTACACTCTGCAAGTTGGTAACTAACCCAGGAACTAACCTATATTAACCCCCTACCAGGTGGGTATTTTGATCATATTTTGATGCAAAAACAGACTGATTATGAAGTACCACAGTCTAATATTTAAATAGAACTCCTTGTCTCACACGTTTACCGTGACGTCATTTCAATAAACTTCTGCAATTGTAACCCAGAGCTAACAAAGTAAAAGTATGTTAATAAAAACAGCAACAAATACTTTGAACGTAAAAGCCAATAAATAAGTCCATATGGTTAAATATCCCTAAAAACACATATAAAGTTACTGTATTTTTCAGACCATAAGGCTCACCGGATTATAAGGCGCATTAAGCAAAACAAAAGTCAGAGAAGTCAAATTCTATTCAACTCATTCACAATAACTCTCAACATTGTTCAGTTGTAACACATGAAATACAAAACAATACACCCACTTTTTAAGTTCATTACTCTCCGACAAATCCATCGAATTCTTCATCTTCAGTGTCTGAGTTTAACAGTTGGGCAATTTTGGCATCAAGCAAGTCCGGATCCCTCTGGCCATTATCCGAGTGAGTCTCCTTGCTGTTACTTAGCTGTTCAGTGGTGATTTGTGAAAGCTCGGACGACACTTGAGACAGATACGTCCATGATCCATTGACAGATAGTGACATAACTCGCCAGACGTTGCCTCCCTGTCTTGGTGAATGTGTGTTCGCCTTCTGTCATCCAATGCTTCCACGCAGCTCGCAATTTAACTTTGAACAACCTGTTGACACCAATATCTAGTGGTTGGAGTTCTTTGGTTAATCCAGCCGGAATGATGGTAAGGTCTCAATTAGCTCTCTGCCTCTGTTTGGTCTTCTTTACAGTACGGTAATTGGCACAGGTCGTCTTCTTGCTTCCTCCACTTCCGTACCGTTGATTCATTAATGTTGAATTCTCTCGCAGCTGCTCTATTCCCATGTTTTACTGCATGACTGATAGCCTTGAGTTTGAAGTCCACTTCATAAGCATGTCTCTGTGTCGCTTTGTACTGGTAAGCATACGTATCACTTCGTGAGGCTCCTGATTACCGTAATGCTCCTACAAGTGGTGCGGCTTCGTAACTTACCAAAGTCATATTAAAACATTTTGACAGATTTTTGAGCACCGTGTACCACGTAAAATCGGTTCTAGGTCAGAAAACACAACCAGAATTAATCCATACATAAGGCGCACCATATTTTAAGGCACACTGTCAATTTTTTAGAAAATTAAAGGATTTTAGGTGCGCCTTGTGGTCCAAAAAATACGGTATATTTCAGGTTACCATAATTTATTTGGGTTAAAAAACAGGTTGAAACATGCAAATTCATTGTCATTTACGTTTTTAAATGGTTGAGAGCTTAAATGCATTTTATTTTGAAGGGCACGTCTCTGCGTAGTCATGTGACAAGCAACAGCCAATCGAGTGCTGTTAGGTTTTTTCCATATTGAACAACGGAGATTGAGACACACGCAAAATGCTGCAAAGAAACTAAGATGAAAAATAGGACTAAATGAGTCTAAAATCATTTTAAAACTATTTTTAAAGAATGTATTTGTGTTTTCCCGACGTGTCTTGGTGTAACTTGAAGTAACAGAACTTGGTGAGTTATAAAAATGTTTTTTTTTTTCTAAAGCACCAATTGTAAAGTTGTATAAAAGTTATTTTTATACTTTTACAAAGGTATTCTTGGTTTTCCAACTGAGTCGTGGTTCTGGACATGTGTTTTATTTCCTGAAAATCATATTGTGTTAAGAAATTGTCATTTTATGCAAAATGAAAGCTAAGGTACTGCATTTATTTCATTTTGTGTGAATGTGGTAAATGTTTTGGTACATTTTGAGCCAAAATGAAGCATTGTCTTTGTTAGTCAATGCTCCCTATATCACTTGTTACCAGCTGAAACATAATCACCCATGCAGAAGTTATTCAATGTTATTGTATCTATTTGCTTAAAGCATTTTTTTCTTTTTTACTCTGTTTTCCTACTAAGCTAAGTTCGCTGCCATTTGTGAATTTCCCCTTTTCGTGGGATCAATAAAGTATCAATCAATTAAAGCCAGGTGGTGACCTTTGTTTTGGCCAGGCAGTGTACTTAATTCAGTGAATATATTGAGAATCCAGTAGGAGCCTGAAGGATTTTTTACAGAATAAATTACAAGTGAGCTCTATTTTCCATGATGAAACATATAAATAAGAATTCATAAATATGAATCATACAACATGATAAAAACTATCAATAAAATTTAATAACAGACATCATGTTAGATCAGGTTTAGATCTAAGCGTAAGATTATTACACTGGTGACAACAGCAACATATAGTACAGTGGTGCCCCGGCTAACGAATTTAATCCGTTCCAGTGTCATGTTCATAGGGTGAATCATTCATTAGCCGCAGCGAGTTTTTTCCATAGGAATACATGTAAAACCAATTAATCTGTTCTGGACTCACGAAAACTCCCATATAAAGTATGAATTACACACCCGTACGTGCACATTTATTGCTTTATAAAGACACTTACCGGAGGAAGATGAGACGGTCACATGATAAAAACCACAAAATGAAGCAGTATTTTAGGTTAAAAAAAGTGAAAAAATTAAGTGCAAAAAATAGGTTAAAAACCCGAATTACGAAATTCATAAACCAAAAGTTTTAACCCGAAACTTTTTCGTTAGCTGGGACACAAGTTTGGCCGAATTTTTTTCGTTACCCGAATTTTTTGTTGGTAGAAGCGTTCGTTACCCGGGGCACCACTGTATCACCACTAGTGAACTAATACATTTAATACATTTTCTCAAGTGATGACCATTATATGTTTCATCTTCTTGTGATCTTCACCTCATTTTTATATGTTCTAAAAGCTTCATTTTGGCCCAGTGTGTTTACATCTACATATTAATCATGTACTAGTGTGGGAACAGATTCCAACAAAAGTTTCCTAGGTTTAAATTTGGCTTGTGACTTACAATTTGCTAATAGCATACTAACATACTAACAGGAAGTACAGTGGAGAGCTCCATGTGTCCATTCAAACATTTGGCCCTGTATCTCCAAAGTCCTGGAAGCCAACCAAACTTGTAACATACTGTAGGTAGTCAAGATAGGGGGAAGGGTTACTATGGCAACCACCACCTAATTTGCATATAAATTGGGTCACAGCATTAATAAATAATGAAAAACTATTTAGATCAATAGTAGCAAAATTATTATAGCAATAGCCATCAAATTTTAATATGTAAGAAATTAGACTTCAGGACACCACTAACTTGTCAAATGACCTTGACATTGTCTTTGACCTTACTCACTTGCACTTACTCACCTACATTTCTAGCTACAGTATGTAGTGAGGTTGAAAATGCCATATACCCCTGGTTGACTGACTGATTTGAAATATGACATGGATGACCAGTGGTGCAGCATGTAACACTGATGCCTCACAGCAAAAGGTCCTGGGTTCGATCCCAAAAGAATAAATGAACTTAGAAGAAAAAAGGTCAAGGTCACAGTCAGTTTCAAAACTAGGAAGGGGATTTAATGTTTTACGGCTTCTTGTTTGAATAGTTCCATTCAAAACATGTGGACATGCAGTTCACTATGGAACCAAGGGTACCTGGATGGCACCGGTTCAAGAACCACAGTTCATGATGGAAAAGGGGCCACAGGGACTAGAGTGCAGAGGCCACAGGTTTGAGTTGAACAGTTTGGCCATTGTAATCTCTGCCTATCCTGGCGCTGACTGACACTAAAGTAATGTCTCACAGACAATAATTGTCATTAAAATATCGTCACCAATGAGACATGAATACATTGTTTGTGATGATTTTCTCTCTCTGACTTTCTCCTGAGAAGCACACTACTAATTATTTCCTTTGCACAGTTGCAACCATCTTGCCATCTGCCAGTTATCTGGGGCCTCCTGTTTATACTAGATTTGTTCCAGTACCAATACTGGAGATTACTTCAACATTCACCTTCTGAATTGATCGTGACAGAAAGCTGTTAAGAAGAGTGTCCCCTAACAATACGCAGGTGTATTTGTTATTTCATATCTTACTGTTCAGTAAGATATGAAATAACTGCTCTGATTCATATGGTGTGTGTGTGTGTGTGTGTACATGTATGTGTGTGAACTGATAAAACTCCTCCTCTGATACTCAGCCACAATTACATCCTAGCAGAAAGACAAGGAAGAAGTAGGTGGATGCTGTCAGAAAGCAATTGATATGGTAATGTCTCTCTCTGTCTCACACACACACAGACAGATGCTTCAGTGTGACAGCAAGAGGATAGTGGGTTAATTTTCAGTCTCAAAAGCCCTTTATTATAGCATGAGACTGATAGTTTTTTGAGACAGTGAGACGATGTGTTCTTATAAGACTTGTTTTTTTTTTTGTATTTAAGTTTTTAGTTTAATATTTGGCATTTTTAGACTCCCTCGCCTCTTCCTCTTGAGTCAAATTTAAATTTGATTTGAAAATTCCAAACTTTTTGAAGGTCAATATTTGATATTTGACAGCTGTTCATTTATTTAAAAGCCTAAGAAAAGGAAAACTGACATCAACTCAATATTCTTTTCTTATCCACCAAAGAGGTAGATATTGGTTTTACAATCCCATGTCCTCCTCCCCACCGTCTACATTTTACTTGAAACTTGCCATAGATTTTGACCACGATCAAATCTCAAACCTATGAATGTTTAAGGACAGGTGTTGCTACTGGTTGCAAAACGAAAATCTGCAAGTGCTTGAAAGTGGCTGAACTATTTGCCATGGGTATTGACAACTCGAATAACTTCATCCTTTCAACTTTGGAGTTGAATAATATTACTTGTAAAGAAAAAAAAATGTGTCATCTTGAAAGTGGCTGAACCAATTTGTTTGAACCGTACCATGATTATTGACTTTTATTTAACTTTTGGCATAGGTAGTGGTCTTAAAGTAGTGTTTTGGTCTTTTTTTCATATTCTATTCAGTTTGAAGGTCTATTTACTTTCTTATTTTCAAAAACTTTTTAGGCATTATGGGGTCTTTAGTTTGTTTTTATCTGTTTGAGAACACTCATGAAGGAGTCTTCTCATGTTCTTTATTCAACTGCTTTGCTCAAGGGCACACAAAATTAAGGTTTCCAACTTGCAGTCGTGGTAAAAGAGACAAACTTGTTTCCATGGATACCACAGAGCAAGATATTCTGTCATTCATTCTCTCTCTCTCCCTCTCTCTCTCTTGTTCATGTCATTTCAGGTTTCTAAGGCTGACAGGATTATAACCTGACATGAAACCCTGAACACACACATACACACCCACGGTCTGTGACATTGAGTGAAAATAGAATTGAGAGCTGCGGAGTCACAGTACAAATCAGACGTTATTTACCCTCCAGCACAGAAACACACACTCCAATACATTGGAACACATTCAAAAAACACAGTCCTGCACAAACACATTTAATATTGCAAACACACAGCAGTATGTCTCTCTGTAGTTTGGATTATCAAAACAGGATGAATGCATGTGTGAATCTGGGAATTCAACAGCAAAGTAAATGTGCACAAGCCGTTCACATACGTAATAAACCCTTTATACACCCGATTAAAGGTTTACATGGTCAAATAATCATGCTGCTCCAGCTGAAATTGAGGTGTATTAACTGGGTCTCCGGCAGCAGCCCCTTAGCCCCCCCCTCCCCCATTTGTAGGGTATACTCACCACATAACAGGAACTGAGGTTCAAAATAATCCATGGAAAATCATATCAGAAGACTTGAAGGATGGATCATACTGAACTGCATTTCACCTGATAGTAACATAGTGGCATGGGGCCAGTGTCAGAAGCAGTGGTGGATAAACAGACTATTCCAGTAAAAGTATTGCTAATAAAAATAAGAATAAAAATTTTATATCATGGAATTTATTAGAACTTGAATTTGCTGCATTTGGTTACTTATCCTAAAAATGTAATATATAATAAAGTGTGCATGTTCAGTGACATATCCAGAACCAGGCATACATGCATTCCATTAAAAGGTGCTGTCTAGCTCGCTTGTAGCCAATCATTTTTGCAGCCTGCTGTAAATGATTAGACAGGCAACCTGCCTATAAACACAGCTTACAACCTCATAGGTACACAACTTCATGCACTCACTCATGGAGTTGAAAACAGTTGTTAATTGTACAGTAGCTACTATGGAGATGAGTTACAGTTGCTTATCTAACCACAGGAATGCTTGAGGAGGGACAGCCTGCATTTCAGATTCCCTCAACATCTGGTACAGGTTAAAAAAGAACAGACATACTAGCTTGACAACTGAGCTTATAAGCTCAGATGACTCACAGGGCACTAGTATAATCATTTATATTGGTATAAACGGTCAGCTACATCTTAGACTGTGCCTTTTAAGAAAAAACGTGATGGCATGCTGAAGATATTCACTTTTTTTGTTGAATGTAGGCAGCACATAATTTGATTGTTGTTCCTCGTTATTAGGAAGGTAAAGTCTGGGTGCTAGTGAGGCCCAGCATGGCTAATCAAGAGGACCGGGATAATTTCCAGGGCTGATGTTTGGGCTGCAAGGGCCGGTGTTCAGTCATGGCACGGGGTTGATCTATCACTGTCCTGTCCAAATGCAAATGCAGGTATCTGCAAACAAAGTACGAAACCCTCACACTTTCCTAACAGGTAGTACAGTGGTGTAGCGGAACTGTGTTGGGTCTGTAATCCAGATATCTTTGGTTTGAGTCCATACTCTGCAATGCATTTTGTTTTATTTTCTTTATTTCCACCATGAGCCCACTGTGAGTACATTAACGAAACTCACCTGAATTGATCAGAATGCTTTGTAAAAAGGGGAGATTTGTGCTGAGAATTATGATCATTTTAAAGTGTCAGAAGGAGAGCCAGGAGCCAGAAGTGATGAGGGGATTGCTCGTCAGTATGTATGGAACAGGTGAGCTGTTGTAACGGAGTGTGTGAACAAGCAAGCATTAGTATTTTGGACAATGATACTGTAATAAACAAAGAGACCAGTGCACATATTGCTGAGAATAATTATTGCTGAGAACAGTGCAATAATTATTTTATTCTTTATTCATAAGAATTTGATATATGTGAACACTAATTGCTTGATATTTGATATTCCAGAAAAGGACATTCTGATGTTGCAAAGAATAGTGTTGGGATTTGCTCTTAAACTCATGATCTCATATTTGCGAAATCTAAGTTATGATGGAACTGTTTCCTTGCAGAGGAAAAAGTGTTATTAGAAAGTGCAACACTATTTATTTAGCTTTTTTTTATTTATTAATAAAATTTTTAAGGTTTGGATATCTGTGAGCCCTTATTTTGATAGAATATAGATTATGATATTGTCAAAGGATGTGTTACAAAGAATTATGTTGGAGATGTGTATTCATGTTGAAATAAATCTACATTGTGAAGCAACCCTTACTTGAAATATTTTAGAAAAATACACTGAACTACAAGGCTTTACAGACCAGTGTGCTATTGTAGACTTAACATGTAAGGTTATAATTACATGATATTAATAATAACAGGTCATGATCTAAAGTGGGTCGGTCTGAGGCATGAAACTCCAGGGCTGAAACTGAGTCCCACTCCGGCCCTGGTGCTGGTACAGGGATAGAGAAGTGATAGAGGGTCATGGTGGAATTAGCTAGGCCACATCTTCGCTCAGTTTCACAAACTGAGCAAGAATAAAAAGTATTCTGCAAAAGAATTTATCTCAATTAAATAAGTACTAATATTACTAAGTACAAGCACTATATATTATCCTAATATTATTCCACCCGTTTTTTGGACCACATCTCCTCCCACAGTTTTTTCCCAATTCGCACCATTCAAACACCAAAACATCAAGCTCATCCAAGACATTCCAGGATTTAATTTTCATAAATCTTTCTTTTGTAGTTTTTAAATGATTTAGGTTTTTTTTTATATATACAGTTTTTTCCCATATAAAATGAATGGAGAACTCAAACGGAATGTGCATGACTACAGCGCCAACACTGCACTGCCTTGAATCCTTTGATGTTCATTCAAGCCTCGGATGCCCTCTTGAAGTTTTTCACCAAGTTCAGATGTTTTCAGTCAGCAATCCCACACAATCTTGTCAAAGATTTCACATTTTCTAGTATCATATTGAGTTTCAATATAAGCAAATTAAAAGTGAAATATGTTACTTTCAGTCCTGCTCTACAGTCAGTATACTGGTTAGTGTTGGATAGTAAGCTATACAAAGCTAATGGCTAACTGCTGCTAGCCATTAGACAGGTCAGTGTCATTAAAACACTGACATTTGACAGTTTTCTTTGACAGTTGTTTTCTGCCGTAATTTACATTGTAGTCTACAGTTCTTTGGGAACTGACGTATGTTTTTCCCCAAGAGGATGCGTGGCTTATGTATAAGCGAGTTGCACATCTCTTTTCATGCAATGCATTGTGAGATTTTGGCTACCAATGAAACTTCAACCAAAAGTTACCAGAACTCATAATAGCGGAGTCCCATAGCAATCCATGTGCTATTCATCAGTTCAAACTTTGAGTTGATGATTTGAGAGAATTTTATACTCGACATGGACTGCCAGTGACATTCAAGACCACTGCGGATCAGAGACCAGAAAAAGAACTGATTGTCGTTTATGCTGCAACAATACAGAAGATACTACGGAGGAAGAACCGCAGGCAACTGTTAAACAGTACTACAGATCTGTACTGAAAGTGGATGACACAGAAATTCCCAACATTTAGAATTTATGGATCGACAAAAAAACAGGAATTATTCATCTTTATTACTTGCCATAACAGAATTATTACTGTCCGCCATGTGTGTCAGGCGATGTTGTGGGATATCTACTCAGCAGAAAGCCCTTCTCTGTCATCTTCGCCATGATTAAGGAAGGTGAGTTGTATCATTATTAAATTTATTACACTTTTGTTTTACAGTTAAATCTCCCTAAATAATGTTTTTGTTCTTTAACTGGGTTATATCACTAGACACCAGCCCTGTCAGAGATGACGATGGATAGATATATAACATTTGACCATCATGTAGCTCAGGGGTGTCCAATCATTGCCACAAAGGGCCGAGACAGTGCACTTTTTCTTTCCAACCAGTCTCTTCAGCAGGTGA
>JAQQAE010007079.1:0-16138 GCA_029823295.1 Pseudamia nigra
TTTTTTTTTACATTCTGTCTCTCAAGCTTGATGTGAACCTATGATGAAAATTACAGACCTCTCTTATCTTTTTAAATGGGTGAATTTGCACATTTTTACATTTCCCAATACTTATTGTCCCCACTGTATATCCCTGGATTATTGACTATATTGACTTAAAGCTGAGGTGCCTTCAATAAAAAAGGTCAAGGTCATGGTCAATTTCAAGGTTATATGTATGTCCATCCAAACAGCCTTTCTATCTCCAAGACTCCTTTGACTCAAGTTAACCATACTTGGCACATGAGTAGTCACGGTAGGGGGAAGGGTAACTATGGTAACCATGAAATTTGCATACCAATTTGGTCACGGCCTGAATAATTACAATAAGCCATTTTGACCTATAGTACTAGAACTACTATAGCTAGAGGCGCCAAATTTAATATGTGACAGATTAGACTCCAGGACACCTTTCACTCATTAAATGACCTTGACTATGCTGATTACAAATATAATTTCAATTTCAAAATGGGTGGGGGATTTGCCACTTCATTACTTAGTGAAAACTAGATAACAAATACCTAGGTAAGAAACGAGCTCATCAAAACAGGCTTACAAATTAGATTTTTTTAATGTTTTGGCATTCATAATTGTCTGACATAATACCGAGCCTTGGACATTGATCTTATTCATCACATGCATCACAGCCTGCTGTCAAATTTAAAGTTGAAAGAAAAAAGCAGCAGCCACATTGTCACTGTAACTCAATGTGACAGTCAATCTGTTGGTTGGAATAATCAGGAGAAAAACATAGCCTGAATATTGCAAATGTGACAGGATACAGTAGAACATCTTCATTTTTGCATATGATATATTTTGTATGAGGGCACACTAAATACTGTTTTTCTGGCAGGTAGATAGTGTAGGTTCTGAATTGCAGAGAAACTGACAGAAATGTATAAAATGGGAGACTTGGAAAAATCAGCACAATGTACATAAAACGGTTAATTTTCATTTTGGTTGAAATTATTTTTCTCCATAAATTTCAGGATCACTGAAACGAGCACAGGAGTATGCAGCATACACTGCCCGAAGACATGGAAAAATCTTTCTGTTTGGTCTATGACATCTACACTAGTATATTTCAGAGTTTAAGATTTAGATAAAATTATGTTTTAGTTAGATCTGAAATTTCTCAAGCAGTCGTGTGTGATATGAAGATTTGAGGTCTCAGTCTTACATCTTGTAACCCTGATATCCAATGGGAAGATTTGCAAGTTAGCAAGAGAAAATTAATCCCGAGAGTGAGGCGATAGGATCATTCTTTTATAGTCACATAAAATTTGACCACTAATCTTCAAAATAATTTGATGACAAATGATGTCTTAGACAAGTATGTGTCATATTTTTACATCCACCAGTGTGCATACTAGCTGCTGTGCCCCATGAGTCCTTTTTAACTTTGCAGTTTTGAGTAAGTGCACCGACTGCAGTTGCAAAGTCACTGAACCAAATGCACTTCTGCTGAACTATGAATTGTCATGGATTGTTGTCCCAAGTGCTAAAAGCTTAAAAAGCTTTCAGAACCGCTCGGCAGTAACACCGATCAACACTGTGAGAGACAGTAACAAGCAGACATGCACCACATTGTGAGCATATGGTACAGGCCCATTATCCAACAATTTTTAATAGGGTTATATTAAAAGGTTACTAAAATTCAAAATGTGCATAATCTGTACATTAAAATGGCACCTCACAGTTTCAATAATTGATGCGTTATCCTTATGCTACTTTCAATTAAAGATGGGATTTCCAAATCATCGCATTCAGTTTATATTTACATTTTTTTGTAAATTGAGTTGTATATTCATGCTCAATTACCATTTTAAGAGACCTAGTATTTGCCAGCTGCCACACCCGATGATAAATGACCAAAACACAAGGCAAAAATAAATAAATGGCTTTTTGATGTGACGAAGGTGTGGAAAAGTAACCCTTTCCAAGTTTTGTTACAAAAATGTGACGTCTGAGGTCTAAAGTACTGGTTGGAGGACCTACACATTCATTTTGTTCTACCTTCAGGCTGTATAAATAAGCAGTGGTCCAAACAGATGGAGTGGCAGGAAACAGTCTTCACACATTCGGTGGTGCTTTGTATAATCCTTGTTCTCTTTTAAAACACTACAATTAAAGAGTCCAGCTGCATTTCACCTGATTTTTAAGTGCTTCAAAATATATGCATATGTCAAGTTTCTTTGATATGTGTTTTGCATATAAAAAAAGCAAAATTCTCAAAAGAAATTTCTGTGCTGCTGAATCTTAAATGAAAAGCAAAGCATTTGTGAAGTGAATGAGGCAATCTGCTGTGGTCAGTCTGCAGCGATAAACGATATGCAGCAGCTTTCATTATGTGCTTTTGAACAGAACTCCAAACAAATTAGCTTTTGTGTTGCTTCTTCTTAAAACACTTTTGCCAAACGCTGTGGGGTTCTGTTTTGGAACCAAAGAAAAAAGTCAATAGCAGATACTCACATTTATTTGGTGTGTTGAAATTACCTTTTAAAGATGGCCAAATACAACATTATATAAAGCTGTGACTCTGTGATGGCTGATGTCATACAATTTAAAATGTATGGGGTCATGCTTTATGTATTTTTCATTCAATTTACTCCCTCTTCAGTTAGAGCTGTTATCTGAGTGTTTTTCCATTTGTAGTTGGACATCTGAGGGCCATTTAGGAGACACTGACACCGAGTGCTGTCCTGCCAAAAGGGAAATCTGTGAAAATGCATGTGTTTACTTTAGTACTGGGGGATTTGCTGAGTAGGGATTCATTCTGACAAGATGTAAATAAGTGTAGTGTGACATTCTGTGCTCTTAGAACTATTTTCCATTACATGATACACCAGTGGAGAGTCTAGAATGATTGTATTGATTAAGCAAGAGAAAAAAAGAAAAATACTGGATGTTAAGAACCTTTTAAATTGCTACTCAGTTGAAATGTTCCATGTATTGTTCACTGAAAATGGCAGCTACTTATTAACTCATTCAGTTGCAGGACAAAATGAAGTTGATGCCCAGCTTTTTCTGTGGTTGTATTAGGCACTTAAGCATAAAAGTATAACGTACGTGACAAACAAAATTGCATTTTAATTGTAGACAAATACAGTGTCAACAGCAGGTTGCAGTCACAGATCATAATGTTCTCACAGCTATTGACCAAAGTGACCAAAAAAACAGCAGTCCATGACATACATCTACAACAGAGTTGCCTAATAATGTAGCAACATTGTTTCCATAACCTAGACATCATCAGTCCAATTTCCATTGGCAGTTTTTCTTTATTATCTCTGCTTTGGAGTTTTCACCCGTGCATGTTAGTTTGTTTATTTGTGTGTTAGCAAGATTATGCAAAAACTACTAACTTGAGTTCCAAGAACCCTTTAACTTTTGGCACAGATCAGAAGGTTGGATACAGGACTTTTTCTCATCTTCCTCTCTCATGAGAGATAGGGTTTTTTCTGCATCTTCTTATATGGATCTTGATGGAAAAAAAAAATCAGTTGGTGGCATGTTGGTGCAGTCGTTAGGACTAAATCCTTACAGTCAGAAGGTTCTGATCCTCAGTGCACAGAATCTTTGGGTGGAGGTTGCATGTTCTCCCCATGTCTGATTTAATTAAAATATATTCTTTTCATGTTGTGCAGAGACTTTAATTTACCATGAAAGCTGAGATTATGTGTGATTGAGTGAATGAACATATTTGGTGTAATATTCTTAATGTATATTTAATGGAATATGACAAATTTTGATGTGGAAGAGTGCAGTATGGGCCTTGGCAAAGGCTCATGCCCTGCTCAGTGCCTTTCTGTGTCTGTATGTTTAGGATTTTGAAGCACTGCATTTGTGCTCGGGTCAACATCATATCATGAGCTCGGGAAACCGGATAAGTCCTTAAATGTGATTATGTTAGCTTGAGTTTGCTAGAAGACATGTCTTTAAAAAGGTATTCACAATGTATATTCAAGCAGTATGTACTGTATGAACAAATACACATTTTTGTCTGGCATAAAGGATAGCATGTCAATTTTTCACTGACAATTTATTTCCCAAGTAGGAGTGAAATGTGTTTTTTTTTTTCACAGCAGAGCATTTTGTTTTCAATTAGTTTCTGAAGTGCTTTTTGTGTCCTTGTAACTTATCCACTTAGAATACAAATGGCTCCTTTTCAATCAAACATGCAACGTGATTATCCCATGTACTAGGTCAACAGCCCACATGGCATAAAGAGCCTAAAATGGGGTATACCACTGGTTTCATGTCAAGTTCATTTCATCTCATTTTATTTTTATATACATGTACACTTACTCAAAGACAATAGCAGCAACACGTCAGGAGGGATTAAGAAATGGAGTGTGGGCTTCTGGTTAAACGTATTTACTATTTTAAAATGAATTGAAATGCTGCAGTAAGTCAGAAAACAAGAACTGAAAGATGTTAAAAAACACTGGTACTAGTATTCAACTGGAATAGCCTACAGTACTGGTTTTCAACCAGTGGTCAACAACCCTCTGGTGGTCTGTGAAGGCATTGCAAGTGGTCACTGACCTTGTAGTTTCTAATTCTGGCCAGCACCATTTTTGTTGTTAGTTAGTAGGTTAATTGGTCAGTAGTAAGGAAAAAGCCAGCGACAGAGTTTGAAATCAAACAGAATTCTTATCCATGCTGTTCAGATAAAGCTTCGATTTTGCAGGAAACAGGAAAATGTAAGAGGGAAAGATCAAGAAGAAAATACAGCAGTGGCTACATTAAATATGGATTTAAATTCACGACTGACAAAGGAGGTGATGATGTACCACTGTATTTCATATGCAAAAGCAAGTGAAATGGACTTAAAAGCATGATATCTCATGGCACTTTAAGTTGCAAAATGCAAAAAAAAAACCCTCATAGTACATAGCAACTTATTTTTCAAGCAAGTATGGACGTAAATCCATGGTAGATGAAGAATATGCAAACAAATTAAAAAGCATCCTTATGTCAGATAGCACTAATCGCAACACCTGTCCTCATACTGAAGAGCAGCGGTCCCCAGGTCGCTTCTTAGTCAGAATCACAGCCCCTGGATCAAAATTAGTTCAAAACCCCTGGCTTAATGGGATGTGAATCACCAGTTTTGTCTTTCTTCCATTCCATGTGAACACAACATACAGTACCATATGAAAAAAGCAAGAACACAAGTGCACAAAGTCACGGTCACCAAGACTCAGACTGAAGAGAACGTCAGATGTAATTTTTGAGGACTAATGGTGCTATGATTAACATTTAATCAGTACAAAATGGGGTAGAGAAGGCAACACTCGAAAGGGCCAGAGTAAAAATAGACTGAGAAATAGGAAAAGAGCACCACGTTACTGTCCCAGAGCAGCTGCTGTGTCCCATTGCTGAGTTCACAGAAAACACCTTTGTTGAGTACATTAATGTTGGAAGATTGTAGTAAAGTACAGGTTTTACCATTCATCTTTTTCAAATGGTTTGTGGTGGCTCATGACGCACAACAAAACTAATTCATCATCCAAACTGCGTTTTTTTGTGTGCATCCAGTGTCTACAGTATGTGTGTTAAAATCAATTGTGGTCTCACTTTGCAGAGGCAGCAAGGTGGGGAACATAGAGTGGGGAAAGACCAGATTTATGGAGGGGGGGGGTGGCGTGGGAGAGCTGAATGGGACTCAAACAGAGATCAAGAAAGAGAACAGAAGCAATAGGGAGACAGAGAGGGAGAGAGAGTGAGGGGTAGGGACGGACTAAATAGAGGCAGAGTGAAGCCGATCTTTTATTTGCTTCAATGCTACAGCTCAAAGAGAGAGAGAGAGAGAGAGAGAGAGAGAGATTGGGAGGGAAGGAGAGAGCCAGAGGCAGAGAGGGTGAGAGACTTGCTTGTCCACTGTGGCTGGCAGATGTAAAGTGAGCGAGGCAGCGCAAACGAGAGAGGCGAAGGAATAGATGAGAGTAACACAGCAGCACAAAAAGGGGGAGTCCGAACACATCCTGTCATCTGTCTGCACAAGGTAAAGACTATCAATCCATTCATCTCTGCCTTTCTCTGCATCCCCTCTCTTTGCTTTTCTTGTCTTTCTTCTATTCTCTTCGTGTCTTTATCTTTCTTTTACTCTTGCTTCTGTGCTAAGAGAGAGGCACCTTAGCTGCGGCAGCTGTTTCTGCCAAAGTGTCTGCAATAGGTACAGTGTGCCTTCTACTTGAGAGAAAAAACGTCTATTGTAGTGTCGGCTTGTATGTTGTGTACATGATTAGGAATCCTGCACACTCCATATGCAATTCCCATATGAGCACAGTGGATATTACTTACAAGACTACACATGTGTTAACTCACACCCTCACACACACTCTTATCAGCCAGTGCATTGGTGGTGTTTGACTTCATGCAGAGCACAGCTTAAAGGAAATCATTTGCACAGTGGACACTGATCAATTCTCTGCATGCAAACCATGTGGCTGGATGATTATGGATTTCTAAAACATCCACATTAATTTGAGGATTTTTATAAGCTGTGACAGGAACTTTCTTGGGGACTTGAATCTGCATAAATCCCTGAGTGAATCTGGTTATTCATGTGTAAATGCAGCCAATTTAGACCGGCTAAGGAAATAACAAGGATTTTTTTTTTCTTTTTGTCTCCACCTTCAACTTGTGATGATTTTCTTTCTCTTCATTCCTAGAGATCATTGATCCCTCACAGTCAGTGCTATGTGGTTTTAGATTTGGAAGGTCTGACTTTCTGTAGGTGGCACTCTTTTTTCAGTAAACAAAAGCCACGGAGTGATGGACATGAAAAGGAATAATCTACGCTAATGTCTTTGCTAAATCACAGTATTCTAGATAAAAGCCAGTCACTGAAAAGAAAGATGTCATTCACAGAGATGGATAAGAATAAATTGCACAGTAGGTGTCATCCCAAAAAATGCCCACCTAGACAGCAACTTCCTGTGCCAATTCAAGATGCCATATTTGATGTCAGCTTGTCACTTTGCTTCAAACGAGTCAGAGCAAATCTATTTAATCCACTGTCTTATCTATAAATACATGCATTTTTTCATCCAGGTGTTTGGTTCATATACTGTAGTTGTATTAAAAGGTTCAGTTTGTACATTTTTGGGGAGTCTGATGTAAAATAAAATACAACACCATATTCAATTAGGTTTGCATTAATATACATGGAAGATGGGAATTGTGCTTTGGTTACTTTAGAATGAGCCATTTATATGTGTAGCAGGTGATGGAATCCACCATGTTTTATGGCCTTATTTATTTTGTTACACACTGGTTAGCATCCAGGGTTAAGGTGCAAAGATGTAAAGATGTCTTTGTGTATGTATACCCATACCCATTAATCTGATTTATTTTGTCATTTTACACGTGCACATGTGTAAAAAGAAAAAAAATATATATAGAAAACAGAAGTGAGTTTTTTGGAAGGAGTTGAGTAAGCCCTATCACACCAAGACTAAGGGCAGATGCTTGCCATATGAAAGCCCACATTGAGTATAAGTGGAAGACATCAGCAGTGTGCAACTATTTTGCAGGCGAATTAGCTCCTACGTTAGGGCCTGTGGGCAATGACCAGGGCTGCACATAGAGGTTAATATGCAAGTAACTTAGATTTGTAATACTGCTGTTGGCCACTGGGGCACGGTTCAGTGGCCTCCAAGAAGCCCTGACTCTCAGAGTCACACTGGATTTCTGTCTGAAAATACTAAGTGAATGATTTTTTGTCATGAGTCATCATGGTTAAACGTCTTATTTGAGCCTCTAATAAGTGATCAGTCAATCTTTAACTTTTTGCTCTGTTATTAAGATATTACTGCAAATAATCAGACAAATCACTGCTGTGCTGGGGTGTGATTGACAGGTTGCTATAGTAAATCAAACTGGACCGAGTCGGACCTTCATGTCTTCTGTGTGTTCAATATACTATAATTTTACCTGAGATACACTCGACTATAGTTGTGGTTCAGTGCTTACACTAACAATACCTAAATATGAATTATACTGAATCAGTAAGCTAGTGGTTAGCATTAGCTTACCCATAAGGAAATACTACTTTTTGGTTGCTTTGCTGCAATCCATTGAAATCTTGTTGGCATCCTGTTTTTGGCTCCAAAATGTCATCTACAAGTCACAACCTGGTTAGTCTTTAAATGGCTGTTCAAAAATCAGTGCTCACTTTTGTCCTAATATATACAGACTGCATGATTTAAAAATAGCAAACTTCAGTCTTACATCACTACATACTGTATGTACTCTGAAGTGCATGTAAAACATATCAGATCGGATTATTATGATTATTACCAGTTTTTACGGGTACGTCAATGGTCCTAAAATGAGGATTTAAGATCCAGTTTGCACAATAAAGTTATTGGTTACAGTTTCCAACAAAAAAGGAAGATTTTGGTTTCTCAGTCCTGTGTCACTATACCTGACATATCAGTGAGACAGTTTGAAAGGGGCTGCATGAATTAACTTAAGAATTGCCATGGTTAATGACCGACCACATCCCACTGACATTTGGAATAGGTGGCGGCAGTTGTTGAATCTGCATCTTGTCTGCTTTTGGGATATGCGGCACTGGTGGAATAGGAAGTGCTACTGCTTTTGTGGATGCATCAATTTACTTGAGTCTTGCTTCGTTTTCTGGCCACTCTCAGATCTCCTTCCTTTCAACTTTTGAGACAGGTGTTTTTGCTTTTGGGAAAGGTGACAGTACTGCTTAGAACACCAAATGACACTGAAAAAAAAAAATCACTCAAAATTCTGCTGCTAAGTGGTTGCCTTTTTTGGAGGATGCCTTTCAATTATGGGTGATCGAACAGCCTCTAGTTTCAAATGTATCATTGATAAAAATATTGTAGAGCCATATACAGTATGCTAATTTGAGAACATAAAAGATCTGTGCAAATCTGCAGCTTTAACTGTTCTTAGATTTGCAGTTGGTGTCCATACATTAAGTAAAGTTGCAACAGCATCCACATAGCTACATTTTGCTAAATGACAGACAACATTGTTGTCAAACTGCTGTAAAATAGACACTGAGCTAAAACCTAAAATGTGACCACTGATGTGTGAAGTGATTTTTAATGACACAACATTGTGTAACAGTGGAAGTAATGAATATTTTAGCATGTCCTTTCAGTGTTTCACGCTGAAAACTCAACTCCCAGCCAGCTCCAAGACCAGTGCTATTTGTCAGATGATGGTTCAAACCTCATTGTCTTATTTAAATCCATTTCACATAAAGCACATATTTCTGTCCGAGTGAATAAATTAAAATTGCATGGAAGTGGATTTATTTGATTTATGGCTTCTAAAGAACTCTTGTACATTGCAGTGAAAAATCCATGAAAAATGTTTGATAAGAGTCTAATTTGATGTAGAAAAAGATATTTGAGCATTTAAGTTCTTCATTGCATCACTTCCGTATCAGTGTATGTAGGCAGCATTTTCAAATCCCGGTGCATGGATTGTTTCCAAATCAAAAGGTTAAGTTTATAAACCAAAGCCACTGATTGACACATTTTTTCTGCTGAGCCTTGTTTAGTTGATAAATTGTTTGACTATCAAATGAAACTCTTAATAATTTAAAATTTAAAGTACTTTATAGGCAAGTGAAGGTTACCTGATGGTCGAATAAAGAACTTTAAAATGTAGAAAAAAGCTGTGTTGCACTGATGAGCTGTGATCCACATAGAAAAGGTATTTTTTGTTTATTTGCAGAGTGTTTCAAAAAGATGGACCAAATTTCAATCCAATATATTTCGCAATAGCAATGTGGGACAATAACACAAATGTTAGAAAAGGTTTAGTGATTTCTTAAGTTTTAATAGCTACTTTATAAATGCTCCATATGCCTTCCACCTGATGCACAAACAACGTCGAGGGGTGTTTTGGACGAATTCAACGTCCAAAACACCGCTCAGAATGTCTTTGTCCACGCCAGTCACCGCTGCTGTGATCCTTGTTCTGGGGGAATCCAGATTAGTTGCTAATGGTCGCACAAAAACACAGTCTTTGACGTATTCCATCAAGAAAAAGTCATAGGGTATAATGTCTGGAGATCTTGCAGGTCAAGAGTGTAGTGCCGAGTCATTGGGTCCTGTGCGACCAATCGGAAGCAGCACCTGCTGGTAGTTTTTTAAAATTCTATGCCCCACCCTTTCATGTGGTAAGCGTTTCATTCACAGTTGGTTCGTGGTTGCAGAGATTTAGTGATTTCAAATTGGGTCCATCTTGTTGAAACACCCTGTATTTTAACTGTCAACGTACAATTATTTCTATCCGTGCTCATATTTTAATAAGTATAATATTTGTTTGACTGATCTGCTTCTTTTTTATTACCGTGATGTTATTGTGATGCTTCTTTTACTTAACTCTATTTGGAAATGAGACTTTCTTCCCAGTTGCAATTTTTAAAAAAAGCTTTATGAATGAATGCACAGATGATAAACAAATCAAATACTGAACACCTGTCATAGATAATTTATTCACCTATTTATATATTGAAAATCACACAATTTTTTAAATAATGGCATCTGCCAGTCTAACTTCATCTTCCATTATAATGAACTAAAAAAAAAAATCCAGAAAACATCTCTGATATTCTGTTTTTCACTTCAGCAAAGCACTTAAGTGTCTAAAACATACAGCACAAATAACTGCTGGCTAAAGTTGACCAACAAACCACCAGATGTCCAACATTGACAATCTAAAAAAACGATTGTGAATGGGTTTTACAAATCAGTTCAATCACAATGCAAGTCTATATAAAACACAACATTTAAAATATCCACTTAACTGTATTACAAGGAGAATAGGAAAGTTTGGGCAGTTTGGTCATGACATCATCTGTACTGTATGTTTCCTCAAATAAAGACAGTAAAACTGAAATAGGAAAAAAATGGACTAAACTGTCTTAAAACAGAAAATTGTGTGAGTGCAAAGCACAGATTATGACATGTTTAATGTACTGACCAAATGTTTTAAAAATACTCTAGGGGGAATTGTGACTTGCAGCTTTATCCAGGCAGTCCTTGAAGATGCTACAGTTTTATATATAAAGCGCAAAACACAGTATATCACAAATGTCAAAATGCACCCGAGGATCCACTGGACAGACTTGTCCGTATCCATTCGCTGATTTGGGATGTAAAAAGAATACAATGACAAAACATCCATGTGGCTTCCTGTTTGCTTACACCCTGTGGTTACAACAGAAACTGTCAGCTCGGACACTTTAAGTCCAAGCTCAAACGTTTCTAATCATATGTTTTCTCATCCAGTTTTTTTTTTTTTTTACATGATGCATTAATGTGCGTTTAAAATAATGAAAGTAATTTACCAAAATTTTAAAGCATTCTGGAGGGCAGCAGAGACAAATTGGCTCTGAATCTGTAGGCACATGTGACTTGTGTATTAGAAATATGATCGTGTTTCTTTGTTGTGATATTGGAGGTTCACTTTGGAAGCTGAGAGTGATGTTTCCACCCTATGGGCCTGTTTTCACATTCATCTGTCTGTCCCTTCCTTTAAAGTGTGAATTCTATACCTACCAACAGGAGCTGTGACTTTTATCTGCCGCATAAATACAGCCAAGTGTGATATATCATTTCAAATACGATGTAAAGCCTTAAAGCAAAACAAACACACTGTGAGGAGAGTAAGAGACATCTTGTGCTGGATTTGCCTTTAATAAAAATGATTAGGGATGGGAATTGATAAGAATTTAGCAATTCTGATCCATCATCAATACTGCTCATCAATTCGATTCCTGAACAATTCTCTTAATGATTCTCATTGGTTGAAGAAGAGTATAGAAAGGCTTATTGATATTATATTTAGCCTTTGTGACATGTTTCAGCTCGGAGATGAAGTTACTCTTTTCAGCCTCATACCAAACAGGGATTAGTTGTTCTGCTAAACTGTTTCTGTTGGGGGTTTGTATTTTGGGTCCTTACAGAAAATACACAAGTGAGAATAAATTACAATTTATCATATTTGTTAGAACTAACACATCAGGCTTTGACATTTCATAACGTGAGAGTAATTTTACCAAATGTCAGGGGCACTTCCCGCGTAAAAACAGTGACAATCTTTAACACAATCCTAGTCACTGTTTGGTGACTTTCATTTTTTTTCTCCTCAGTCAGTCATTCTCTTCTTTCTGACTCAGTCAAAGCAGTAGTTAGTGCGCAGGTGCAGCACCCTCTGTGCTGGTCTGGCTCTGGCAGTCATCATCTACATTTAATGAAATGGAATGGTGGTTATGTGTGTAGTGAAAGCAAGTTCACACAACCAATCAAACAGCACTAAGTAACACAGTAGACAGAATCTGGAGGAGTCTTACCTTTTGCGACAGATGCCGCGCTAACATTAGCCATGCCACTGCTGCTGCTGCTCCCTGGCAGGCTGTCAAATACATGGCATTGTGTGCTGCATGCATGGAACTGCATGAAATGACAGCTATGCAAGTATTGCACGAGGCCTTGTTATCTTATTTACGTGTAAAATATAATCACTTTTTCGAGCCCTTCTGCCTGGCAAGATGTTGGATACATTGTAAACACACCAGTACTGTGTGCATGTGACATCATCACGTACATGACAGGGTCGATAACTGAATCATTAAGGCAAGCGGTATAGTGTTTCCAAGAAATCGATCCACGGGGAGCAGGTTTTCAACAAGATCTGGCTCTCGGGTCCCATCCCAAAAATGACTTTGAAAAAAGTTCCTTAAAGACAAACAGGAATGTGATCACTGATTTCTTTTCTTGTTTTTCCATTACCAGAAAAAGAAAAAAGTCATTGCACATTTCTGCAGATGACTTCTGCACAGTCTCAACAATTCTGCACCAAATGTGTTTCATATCAACATTTCCACATGTATGTATTCCACATATACTGTACTGGTATTTTTTATAGCTGTTTAACTGTTCAAAGGGTGTTGGTACCTCGGGGGGAAAATAACAAGAACTAAAATAACAAATGTATCTCTCAGATATGACAGCATTATGTCACAATGCAGGAAATGAGGACATATATGCCGGACTAGACTGAATAAAGGCTTATTAATAGTAATGTAACAAGACGTGCCAAGGCTTCGAAGTGTGTGCTGAGTAATGGAGGGGGCGTTTCTGCAAATCATGTATCGAGGCTTGCTTCATTTAGGGGAAAGCTGAAAATTATGACGTCCAAAGCTTCGCTGCCTGGTTGTACCACCTGACTGCTTCAGGAAGCAGTTCAGATTTTCCCATAGAGATATGTTGGAGTTCTATCCGAAAATACTAAACAAATAATTTTTTTTCATGGGTCATCATGGTCTCAAACGTTTTATTTGGACCCTCTAACAAGCAATGTTTAATCTTTAATTTTTTTGCTTCGTTATTAAGATATTACGGCAAATAATCCGACAAATGACTGCCGTGCTGGGGTTTGATTGACATGTTGCTATAGCAACAGCTCACTATAGCGAAGTTGGACTGATTCAGACTTTCGTATCTTCATTTTATTCAATATGGGCTTTGTTATGCATGAGCTACACTCGACTGCAGCTGTGGGTTAGTGTCTACACTAACAACACTGTGATAGGACTTTGCTTGACACTGCGTGAAGTTTTACCGCATCAGTAAGATAGCGGCTAATGTTAGCTCTCCCATGAGTCCCCTGGCATGAATGCTTCGTAAGCCCCACTGCCATTCGTCCAATATGGTTACATCCTGTCTTTGATTGGCCTCAAAACAGCTTTTCAGAAACTAATGGATGACATCACGGTTACTTTGTCCATAATATATACAGTCTAGGTTTTTTGGTAATGCTGGCATTTTCTGTTCCATGTGAAAGGGTGTTTTCAGGAGCCGGTGAAGTTTTGTGAAAAAAAAAGGAATAACTTAAAACCAAGAACTGTTGAGAAACTTATTTCTCAATGAAAATGAATAACATCTCCCCGTCCTGTCCATCATTGTCCAAGTCATATAAAGTGCCCTATTTCTAATTCCACGAGCACTTTCACTGTCTCCTGCCTGCTTAAGCCCTTGCCATTTTCATAAAGTGACAGAAAAGCATGATTACACAACCTGCCATATCATACTCTATCTTCTTCTCCTTTCGGCTGCTCCCCTCAGGGGCCGCCACAGCGAAATACCAATGATTCACATGTTTGATCTGGCATAAGTTTCATATCACACTGTATATGTTGGGAAAATTTACACACACAAAATACGTTGAAAAATATTTTATTGTACACATACAGTACGTGATCATTTATGCAGAGAAATTATTTGGTCATACATTTTTTGCAATTCATAGTCATTCCACAATGACCACAACAGACAAAAATTCAATGCATCACACAGCATGTGGTTCAGATGCAACTGCCTGTGATTTTATACCTGGCAAGTAGGTGGTTTCGTGTACACTTGAAGCTTTGAGAAATGAGCCCTTTCTCAAACCAAGTGGCCCAAGTGGTTCAATGACTCATGAGGCTTCATCTCACTATCGCTATTTATAAACCAAAGTTAGTAATAAAATGTCCAACACAGAGAAACTACAATAAAGAGGGGGCAGCAGGAAACATGAACAAACTGACAAAAATGGGAAAGAGACTTAAGCTACGTCCACACTGCAGGTCTTAATGCTCAATTCTGATTTTTTGCTTTAATCTGATTTTTTGCGTGATTGTTCCCATTATAGCTAAAATGGAACATCTATCAGACCCCAGTGTGAACACTTCACAGCTCTGAAGTGATCCTCACGTGCAGAAGAAAATGAGACGTCGCATGCAGCACACTCCTTACTAGTTGTTGGCAGTAGCGCACCAATTAGTTGTTTGCCAACCACAATAAAACATGAAAGAAGAAGACACAAGCCAGTGTGTTGTTGTGCAGTCAGTGCTGACAAAATAATGACCGAGTGATTCCAAGTCCATTGTTTGCATCTGATTTTCTGCATCCCACGTTTTCCAGTGCAGAATTGTGACGTCTGTCTCACTTCAATGAGGTAAAAGTCGGCGGAAATGCGACATGACCATTCAGACTGAGTTTGCTTTGACAAACATTGGCTACATATCTGATTTAGGACCACATATGAAAACAACATGGGTCTGGTTGGAAAAAAAAAATCAGATATGTGCTGTTCAGACTGCCATGAAAAAATTAGATTTGTGTCACATATGGTTAAAAAAATCAGATTTTTTTCTGCAGTCTGAACGTAACCTTAGGCCGGTCACACATAGAGAAACGCAACTCACCTTGTCTCAACTCAACTGGAAATCTGTTTGATGTGTGGTGGTTCTTGACCCAGATTTTCCAGTCTTAATGTCGTCCTGACAAAAATCGTGCCGATTCAACATGTTAAATCACCAGGACTCAGTCTTGTCGATGTGCGGTGGTCACGACTCGACTTTGTGACTTTTATCATTGTTGGACATGTGTGTCAAAAGGCAATCAATGTTTACTGTCGATAGATGGCGCCAGTTACCAGGCATGAGTCGTGGTGTCAATCTGCAGCTGTGTGTGAGGCATGTTCAATTATGTACGAGACGGCCAGGCTCAGAGTTGAGTTGGGATCAGTCACGTTTCTCTGTGTGTGGCCGGTCTTATATACACAGGAGGACGAGGCAATCATTTAAACACAGGTGAAACGATTTAGGGTGAGACAGGCAATCAGAAGCAGGTGAAACACATTAGGGCAGATTATGAGAGGTTTTTGCATACAGAGATATGATGAAATAAAATTACAAAACATTTTACACAAACTTCTATATGCAAAGAGGTGAAAAAACAGTGAAGAGCATAAGACATATATACAGTGGTGCCTCGCATAACGACGATAATCCATTCTGGCGTCACGGCCGGTCTCCGAATTGGTTGTTGTACGATGCAACATTTTCCATAGGAATACATGTAAAACCAATTACGTAATCTGTTCTGGACCAACGACGAACTCCCATATAAAGTATGTATTACACACCCCTACCTGCACATTTGTTCATTATTACTATTTTAAAAGGAACTTGTCAATTATCTGAAACAGAATGCATGAAATTAGTTCTAAAAATGATTTAAAATGACACTTACCCAAGGAGGATGAG
>JAQQAE010007080.1:0-16137 GCA_029823295.1 Pseudamia nigra
ATGACTATGGAAAATTCGTGTTAGCCACCGTGTATGACATGCTCAAGCAGGGCGACACAAAGGGGGGGCCCTTTTTTTCTCGGTTGAGCACCTGCCCCTCTAAACCTCTGTGCACGCCACTGATGGTAGAGATACAAGAGCGGGTAAATTGAACAATCCTGAAAGAGAAAGAAAAGCTGCTCAGGGAAAAGAACTAAAATACTCAGATAAAATCTGT
Organism: Pseudamia nigra; assembly: GCA_029823295.1. Classification (NCBI taxonomy): domain Eukaryota; kingdom Metazoa; phylum Chordata; class Actinopteri; order Kurtiformes; family Apogonidae; genus Pseudamia; species Pseudamia nigra. The sequence continues at coordinate 218 of JAQQAE010007080.1, forward strand.
ATCGTGTGTAAGTCCTCCCTGATGGTTTTATAGTCCTATGCATCAAGACTCTCATGGTACCTTCCAGTGGTACACCATGTTATCTGCGTACCTTACTGTCCCACAACAGAACTGTGAGGCATCACGGAGCAGGTTGGAGCCCCAGAGGTACAGTGATTGATTGATTGATTGATACATTATTGATCCCACAAAAAGGGGAAATTCACATGTCACACACTTGTGAGCTGCCAACTGACAAGTTGATACCAGGAAGGGCATCCGGCCGTAAAACCCTGCCTCAACCTAGTCGTGATGATGTGTACAAGGCTCTAGGTTTCATTTGGACATTTTTAGTCAGGCATCTCTGGGTCCTCCTGGAAACTTTTCATTTTCAACTTTCTGGTGAATTGTCCATGTATCAAATTGTGCTTTTTATGCATCAGTTTATGAGGAGAGTTAAAATGGAATGAAATCATTCAGAAAAGGAAAAAATAGTAAAACAATCCGGAAAATGAACAGAAGGTAACCAAAATTAACAAAACAATCAAGAAAATAAAGGAACATACCAAAATAACAGTTGAGATCAAACATATGACGTCCAAACGTCTCCCATGACTCTCACTCCAGTTCTGATACTTTGAAGCACTTTGATAACTTCGTATATCCTTTGTGTCTATCAACAATCCTTCTCAGATCTAAACTCATTCCTTTTGTTTTTGACATGATACTTTTACAAGTGATGCCTCAAATCCTTCAAGTTAAAATAGTACAAATGTTCAGTTTTAACTTCATTTTTTAAAAAGTGGTGGTTTGTGCTTATGCCTGAATAAAAAGGTCAAATCTTCTAAGGGCTAAAAAATATTGACCCTGGTCATTGGTAACTTATGTGATGAATCAACTGCAGCATGTTGTCCAGGTCCTGAAGCAGTAAAACAACCCCAGACCATCACATGCCACTACCATGCTTGACTGTTGGTGTGATGTTCTTTTTATGAAATGCTTCGTTAGTTGTACAGCAGATGGAATGGGATGCATGCCTTCAAGAAAGTTCAAATTTTGTCTCATCAGTCCACAGAATATTTTCCCACAAGTCTTGGGGATCATCTATGTTTTTCAGCAATGTGAGATTAGCCTTTGTGTACTTTTTGGTCAGCAGTAGTGTCTTTGGAACTCCCCCCATGGATGCCATTCTCACCCAGTCTCTGTCTTGTTGACTCATGAACACTGACCTTAACTGAGGTGAGGTCTGCAGTTCTTTACATGTGCATGTTGTTTTGGGTTATTTTGCCATCATCTGGATGAGTCATTGATGCATTCTTGGAATCATTTTAGCCGGACAACCACTCCTGGAAAGGTTCACCTGTTCCAAGTTTTGTTCATTTGTGGATAAAAGCTCTCACCGTAGTTCACTGGAGTCCCGAAGACTTAGAAATGGCTTTGTAACCCTTTCCAGACTGATAGATGTCAGGGTGTTTCTCATCTGTTCTTGAGTGTCTTTAGATTGTGGTATCATGTGTTGCTTTTTGAGATCTGTTACCCTACCTCATTTTGTTGTCAAGACAGGTTCTACTTACTCTAAGTGATTTCTTGATTCAATAGATCTGGTAGCAAGCGGTTTCTGGGTGTGGCTACTGAAATTGAACTCAGTTCTCTAAAGAATGTGGTTTATCACAGTTAATTCATGGTTTAAAAAAGCTGTATTTTATATTTAATTGGATTACCTTTGTTTAATATTAAACACTGACTGATGAACAATTGAAGTGACAAATGTACAACAAGAAATCATGATGGGGCACAGCACTGTGCACCGAAAGTACAGTGTTAATAAAGAGACTGGACATGTCAAATTGAACTGAAAACTGATTTCCTCCCATGATCTGAATGCAACCTGAAGATTCGATCAAATCTAAAAACAGACAAAAGCTGCTTGTCGTCTGCAAAATGTGCTTCCTGCAGAGCTTGAATTGAAAATCAGCCAGAGGCCTCTTCTTGCAATGTGTCTGCTAATGCATTTCCTGTAAACGCCATTTTCTTTCACCAAAGATGGCTCATTTCATGTTGAGATTCATCTATTGGCTGTGAAAGACTCAGCAGTGTTTGGGCTGTACACACCTCGCGGCCCAATTATCCTGGATCAAAGTCTGACTACATGAAGGAGGAAAGTGAGGATAAAAAAACACCGAGACGTGACTTGGGTCAGATGCTGCACAGGAACGGCAACTGCAGGGAAGAGAAAGCATAACAATAAGCAGTACTCCGGGTTTTTGATGAAGTGTTCTCATATTTCGCCACTGCAGTCAAAAGTGCCTCTGCTTTTCAAAATCTGTTTGTGTTTTTGACTGTGCAGAGGCAAATAACAGCCCCAAAGAATTTTCCGTCACTGAAGTATTAATGGGCACAGTCTGACTTTAAAAAAGTGAGAGTGGAGGTCTCATGGGGTCAATATGCAATCAATGCATTTCAACAACTCAACTTAGTAAAGACAGAACCAGATCCACTAAATCAATCTTTTTAAAAATATGATTAGCTTGCTAACTTACTTAGTTAAATTGGGCCCCACACCTAAATGAGTAAGAGTCCATCCCTGGTCCAACGAGTCTACCTATGAATGATGAGGAACACAAGTCATACTATGAGCTACTACTTTCTTAACTCAGTACAGTGTCAAAATGGATGAAGCATCACAATAACAAGATGAATTAAATGGAGCAAAACAACCAACAAAATGATCAAAAAACTTAACAAAATCTAGATTTTCAGTCTCATCTGCAAAAAAGGAGGCCATTGGAAATTTGAATTTCTTTTGTGCTTTATACTGTAACTGCTGATTGATGACTTTTGTAACTCTAGTTATTATAAGGGTTAAAAGTTGTATTGTACAGTGCTTCCTGTTTTTTCTTTATCTCCATGTGAGGTTTGTCTATTAAAAAACACAACTAATGCTTCAGTCTCCTCCCCTTCTGCATCAGCACACCGCTGCATTCAGCTCTTCCACTGATCGAAGCAGTGCCATAGGTCTTCTTCAGACAAATGACTCAGAAATTCTGCCATTCTTTTCTTAACTTATGACACCGACTCTAAACGTGTTCCTTTGACACAGATTTGATCTTAGGAGAATGTCACATGGTGCTAGATCAAGTGAAGAGGGTGATCAAGCACTGTGATTTGTTTTTGGGACAGGAACTGCTTTACCAAGAGCGCGGTGTGAACTGGAGCATTGTCTTGATGAAGGATGAAACCATTTTTATTCTTGTACGGACTCGTCATTCATTTTGACCAATTTGTTCGATTTGTTAAATGCTTACAGAAGGTCCTGATGTGTATGGGTCTCCAGAACATTCATCATCTTGGACATCCTCTCTGCCTTCACTAAAGCTTTTGTTCCGTTCAAACATCCGTGTACATGACATGCAGTGTTCCTCATACACCTCAGTTAATAGATGAAAAGCTTCAGCTGTTGTTTTGTTCAATTTCACCACATATATAATGCGTTGTTCTACTATAAGCTAATCATATTCAGCTGTCTTAGTACAAATATGCACTTCAGTTGGTAGCTAGCTGTGAATTAAAGACGTCACTTAGTGGAAACTTACAGCAGTTTGAAGACTCAACCTTTAATATAGTATAACACTCAGTGTGACTGAACCGCATGGTTTTATCCTGATAAGTACAGTCTCATTATTTAATAGACATACCTTGTACATGTCACTCAGTGAGAGTGAGTTGTTTGTTCACACATCTTTCTTTAGAGATACTGGCAAAAATAAAAAAAATGAACATTCATCTCACTAAAGCTGTGTTAAAGACGATGGGAACATTCATCAGGTTAAAAGAAGTCAGAAGAACGGTGCAGTAAGTGATATGACAACAAACAAACAACTCATCTCCTTCACAGCATCGAGAGCTGCTGTGTGAAACACAAGCAGCAGGGAGGTTGGAACACTGCAATGTGGAAATAATGAGAAACAGACGCAACAAATGACAAGGACGCATTTGATGGTTTTCCTTTGCGTTGCATGTGAACGACACAACACTCCATACAGAAAGAAGCTTTATTTATTCAATCAAACCCCTGGAGATAATAGAACAGCTGTTTCTGCAACAGCTGAGCATTAAAAAAAAAAAAGTTACAAAATATTGAGTTTTATGGCAACCACCTCACTGAAGACACATCATAAAAACCATTACACACCATAACCCCCCAAATCCTAATACAGTTTACACAATACTGACCCACAAAGGCAAACCGTCTGCATGGGGACAGTGTTTGGATTGAAAAGGAGCAGAAACGAACACAATCAGAAGCAAAATAATAAAGAAAAAGAACAAAAAAAAAGGTCAAAATAAAGAAAAAGTAACTGAAAATTAACAGAGTGGACACAGTAATTATGAAAATGAACAAAAAAAAGAACAATATAAGGAGCAACATAAATAAAATGAGGGAAATGAACAGAAATGAGCAAAAGGAGCAACACTAACAAAAAAATAAGGGAAATACATGAAATAAGGAGCAACATGAATAAAACTGAACAAAATAGTAAGAAACAAAATAAATAAAATAATTAAGAAAATGAACAAAAATAAGGACCAACATGAACAAATAAAATGAAGAGAATAAGGAGTGACATGAATAAAGAAAATGAACAAAATAGTAAAGAATAATAAAGAAAATGAACAAACTAATCAAAAAAATGAAAAAAAAATAAAGAAAAAAAAATAAAGAAAACCAGCAAAGATGAAAACATGCACAAAAAATAAGCAACATGAACAAAATAAATCAAGAAAATAAACATAAATCCATGAAATAATCCAGACACTGTACTGTTTTTCTCGTTTTGACTGCTTTTTGACTTGGTGTTCTTTGCCTTTGTAGGACAGATTAGGCATACAGATTACAGCTGACATTCACACTTACAGAAATCTCTAATTCAAAACCAAACATGTATTTAAATAAGTAGGATATTATTAATAAATACTCTCCTCAATACGTGGGTGTACGCTGCTGTCATTAGTTCTGTCGGTATGTGCCCTTAGAAGAAACCGGAGGTGCGGAATAGAAGAAACCTGGACAGCATAAACACTTAGACGAACGTAAGGATCCTTCACCTCAGGACGGAATGTGAAACGTATAAATACAATGTGAGAATTCTAAAGTGCATCTGTCAAAGACTTGTCAAAGGAAAAGTCATTTGTGGTCCAAGGTTTAAAAATAAGAAAAAAAAAAAAAAAAGCAGACAAAACTAAAAATAGATATGTCTGGACGTGCTGGAGATATATTTTGCCAAAACTACTTACACACATGCTTTTTTTGTCTTTTTGTTTTTGCATGATGGAGAGAAACAATCAGGTATTTTTCTTTTTTAAAAGATAAACATGTTCACATTATCCAGAGGTGATAATTAGTTCTGTGCCGTTTCCTCTTGTTGGCTTTCCGGAATATTCGAAGCAAACTTGGCGGATATAAAAAGCACACAGTGGTGATGAGTTCCTTCAGAATCTCTTCTGTTCTGTTGGTTTAATCATTTCTTCGTTTTTTTCCCCCTCTTCGTCTCAGTCGGTTCGTCCCTTTAAAGAGGCGAGGCGTGCAGGGTTCTAGATCTTGGGTAGCTTGGGGGCGCTGATCAGAGGGTTGGTCTCCTGCAGGAATCGTCTTCCGGCGCTTTTGTAGTCGTACGTGCAGTCGTGAGTCTCTGCATAGCGGTGAGTGGCGCAGAAGTTCTGTCCACACCTTAAAAAACAATATAAACCAAGGTATTTTAGTGCAAACATAAGATGACAAGGATGTTGATTAGTTTAGTAATTAGCTGATTTTCGATAAAATGTCACCAAATGGCAAAAATGCACGTTATTATTTACCACGAAGAAACATGAGGAGTTCCCATTACTGCTGATGTGTTTCTTCTTTTTCCTTTGAGGCACAATACTTCTTAGTTAATCTGCCATTTATTGTACACTATCAGTCAGAAGAATGGACACACCCTTTTTCTTTTCTTTATGTGCATTATTTTCAACATTGTACTTTAATACTGAAGACATCCAAACTGTGAAGGAGCACACATGGAACTAGAGGGCACTCAGAGAGCACATGCCTCCAACCAAGGCTGTTCTTCAACCAAACGGTTATTTTTTAGTCAAGAAGGTTATGTGATCATGGTTTGTCAGTTTGTTTGTTAGGAGGATTACACAAGCAGGATTTCACTCCCTCAGGTGAAAATTTTATCAAAATTCCGTCATTACTTAGGAAATGGTCAGTCAATCTGAAAAATTTCAAGAACTTTGAATGTGTCAATCATCAAATACGATGATGAAACTGGCTCTTATCTTACCCATTCCAGGAGAGGAAGATCAAGATCTACCTCTGCTACAGAGGATATGTTTATTAGAGTTGCCAGCCTCAGAAACCGCCAATTTACAACACCTCAGACATTGTTTGATAATTTTGGAGACTGCACTTGGGGACACATTTAAAGTTCCTGAGGTTTTCTGGAGTGACTGACTTTTGTTTCTTAAAAGTAATGATGTACTATCTTTTATCTTTATTTAAAAGGAGTGTCCCCTCTTTGAACCACCACCTTATTGTGGTGGAGGGTTTGTGTGCCTGAGTGATCCTAGGAGCTATGTCAGGTCTCCAAAGGCAAATTGGTCCTAGGTGACAGGTCAGATGAAGAGCGATTCAGAAGATCCTTATGACTATGCCTTCCTGTGGGCCCACCAGCTGCAGGAAGGGTCGCAAGGGTCTGGTGCTGTGTGGTTTGGGTGGCAGCCGAAGGCGGGGCTCTGGGTGGTCCAATCCCTGGTTGCCAAAACTAGCTCCAACTGGGAAGAGGTCTTGGGGCAGACCCAGGACACGCTGGAGGGAGCCTTGGAAATCCTGGGGGTCCCCCCAGAGGGGCTGGAGGAGGTGGCTGGGAAGAGGGAAGTCTGGGCTTCTCTGCTTAGGCTGCTGCCCCCGCGACCCTGACCAGAATAAGTGGAAGATGATAGATAGAGGGACCTGACCTGACCTCTTTGAGGTCATTTTAACCAAATTTAAGAATTTTTGGACAGTTAATCAATAATATTTTCATTTTTTTTTAACTGTAAATGATTTCAGACATGCAATTTCTTTTACAGACTGACAACCAGCTGTTTCTCAGGTCGTGGCACGTGGCGAGTCATGTCTCAGGAGATCTGTCCTCAGAGACTATTTTAGTCTAGATTCATCGATAGGTAAAGGATGCATATTAGAAGAAAACTTTCTACTTTTTTGAAGGGTGATATTCGAAAGAGGCATTTTCACCAGATGAAGTAAATAGCTGTTTTTGCACAGAAAATGAAAATGTAGTGGTTTCAATGTGCCAAACACAAAAGCAGGTGAGGGCTGTGATGACTCCTCAAAACTGATTCTGGAGGGAAATGAGGATTTTAAAAATTGTACCAGGTGGCTAAATTCAAACGAGACACATTGTGAGTAATAGTTTCACGTCTTTTTATTACAAAACAGGTCTGAGGGCTCTAAAAATAATGTTAGCCTATTGAAAAGTTTGACTAGGGAGTCTTTCACTTTTTCATTTTCTCACTAAGGAGAAAGCGAGACAGCTTGTTAGTTAACTAGACCTGAAATAAGCTATTTGGATTTGTGTTTCATTTGTATGTAAAGAAACAGACACTGAAACAACCCGTCTAATGCAGGTCTGAAAACCAGGAGTACACAGACGTGGTGGAATGATTTCTGGTGTTTTGAGCTACAATCAAAACACACATTCTAAGTATGTGTGAGAATGTAATTAACTTGCTAAAGGGGATACAGTATGTCTCCTTTAATAACTCCATACATGTTTTTCTGTTTGGATGGTGTGCAGTATTAATGTTAAAAACAAAGAAAACTCATTGAGGCAGAATGTGCACCCAAACGTCTGAATGGCAGTGTATGTTTCCTTCTCACCTGAATAAATGAGGGATTTATTTGAACATGTTGAATCAATACAACAGCATAAGTACAAACAGTGACCACATGAACCGTTGCTGTCATGATACTGCGTCTTTTTCGATGTGGTTTGTTGGGATCGATCTCAAATTTTTATCTTACAGTAAAGAAATTCAATCTCGTTAGATCCGGATTACAGTCTCATCTCATCTGAGTATCAGCTTCTTTTTTTACAGTGTTCCTACTAAGTTTCTTGACATTGTTTTAAAACTTGTTTCACTCTGATAAAAAAATCTGTGAAACTGTTGATGACCTCACAAATCTTAAAGACTGATGATTTCCTGAGGAAAATGTGATTTAATGTGATCACAGTTGCTCTGCTAAGCACTCCAGGGTGTTCCATGCTTTAAATTGTTAGGCCGTTTCAAATGGCTGGTGTTATCGGAGTTTCACACTGTTGCATCACACTCGGTGTGTACGCCCAAGACAAGGCCACACGGAGGGAAATGTTCCAGATTCAAGTGTCATAGAGGAAAAACTTTGATAATGCTAATATCTTGTGGCAGAACAAGCAGAAAACAAAGAGAAGTTTTCACTGGGGGGATGGCTGAGAGAGCGATGGACGAGGAACAGAAGGTGTTCTGGCAAAGCGCAGCTTCAAGGACAACAGTGGCACAGAGAAGGGGATTTGATTGAGAGTCATATAGTGAGAAATGGATTGGGGAAAAGGTCAAAAAGCTGAAGGCTCTTGTACCTGCATTCATAGCTCGTGGCCAGGCCGGTCTTTTTGCCACAGAGAAAGCAGTGTTTTGAGCTCTTTTTCTTGCTGCCTGTGGGAGCTTTGACTGGCGGCAGGTGGTACGTTGGAGTGCCTGGAAGAAGAGCAAACAAATTTAATTCAAGGAGATACTTTTTATTCAAGTTGCCTCAAATTATCATTAAAATAAAACAGTTTTGAGGTTGTGTCATGTAAGATGTGAATGTACTGTATTGTATTATAGAGGAATCAACCATCAGCTAGCCCCGGGTGAGTCTGCCACATGACAGTACCACTTTGTAAGACTAGGTAGAAATGCAAAATCCTTTGGTTTTGGCATTATATTTTCTAGTCAAGTGTGTTTCTTGTAAGGCAGTTTTTGTTTGACTGGAAGCTCCAAAAGAAAAAAAGGATCAAATAAGATGGACTATGGGGGCAGTGAAATGCAGCCAGGGCTTTGCTTTAGACTTGTAGACTGAGACAGGAAGGACGAGAGGGTCAAAAAGTTGGGTGTACTTGGATCTGCACTTGTAAATCCTGGTCAAGGAAGTCATATTTTACATTTTAAATTGAACCATAAGAACAGGTAATATATCTGTCATATGTATGATACTGTAGTCTGGCCCACCAGCCATCAGTCCAACATAAATACAAAGAAGCCATTGTGACAGTAATCATCATCACTACCTGCTGCCAGTTTGGGAAGAAGTGAGAAATAGGAGCATATGTGTCCACGTTGGTATTCAGATTAAGGATCTACAGAGACTAAACCATCTTAGAAGATTGCAGGTAAACGTTGCAGTGGCATGAAGTGACTGGTCTTAGTTCAGCATAAATCAGCTGATAGTGCCACCAACAATTAAGTTTTTCAACTCACCAGTGTCTGGTTTACTTACACACTGTTTGAAGGTACAGTCTATCATTCATTGATATGCAATTTGATGATCTTATCCAAGTAGCAAATTAAACAGATGTTTGGATGATGAAACTGATTTGTAGTGCTGCTACTGACAGCATATCAAAAAAAAAAAAGTCCAAATGGAAGAGATCACTACTAAATCACTGTAGTGTGGCACTCACAACAAACCAAGACGTTAATGAGCCTCAATGTCTTGGTTTGATCATAAAGTGGTACATACTTTATGATCTTAAACTTGTTTTAAATGCTGGTAACTCAAAACTGATGTTCTTTTCAAATGCAAAATCCAAGCCAAACCTACCACCCATCATCATTCTGTAACTCAGTACAAATACCTCAGTATTGTGATGGATGGAGCCGTCCAACTCCTGATGAACAACCTGGGGAAAAGTCTAAAGTTTTTATTTCAGAATCAAATTCTGTTTTTCCTTTGAGGGCAAAAAAGAAACTCGCCTTGGCCACTTTTATGTCTGCCCTGAATATTGATGATGTGACCTACATGAATGTTTGATCTCAAAGCCTACATGCTCGACACTGTATACATACCATGGAGCATTGAGGTTAATTACACATCTCAAAGTCCTTATATATCACTGCTCTGTACACTCGCAGGAAACACTGACATGTTCTTACCTGCAAGTGTGCTTAAGGTCTATTCCCATCATATCTCCATTTGTCAAAAGCACACAGGTCTTTACAGTCTACCATCTCATGACTTATCTGCACCACGTCTGAACTGAAATGGGGGGGGGGGGCAAGGAAAAGAATCTGACTGGAAACAACAACATGAAATGAAAGTAGAACTCCTCTCACTCGACACTTTCAAAGAGATTTTAAATGACCTGGAAACAAGGATATCCATCTGACTCTCGATTTCCATCTATGGATATGACATCTGTGTGAAAGTTTGTTTTGGATGTAATCTCTATGTGTCTTTTTCGTCAAATATGAAAAATAAACTAAAAAAATAAAGTAAAATTTTGTCTGTGGCTGGCTTCTTGGTACAAACTGACCAAGTTGGTCTATAATATAAACTATAGGGTGACAATACAGATGAAAATTACAAATTAACAGTGTTCATTTGATCAGTCTGTCTGAAAGTGACAAAGTTCCATGTCAGAGTAATGCTTCCTGTTACAAAACTACTGTACCTCGTACTCTAAAAATACAAATGACTCCTTTAACAAGAGCCAGTGGGAAAAAACGGGAGCATATAGTCTCAAATGGTCCCACCACCCGCCCTTGCCTTCTAGTTTTAAATGTCAGAGTTTCAATTATTTCTGGTGCCCGCAAACAGCTCATCTGAAATTCCCTGCTGTCACACAAACTCAGTTGTGCTTGCATAAACTTTACACTCCAAGAAATCAGAACACAAACCACACAACTGCACTTCTGTTCTCCAACTCCACCTCAGTGCTGACGTCTGAATCTGCTGTCAGACACCGGCAGTGACATCAAACGCTAAACTATGACCGCTCTGAAATCCTCACAATGCAGCGGCAGATTTCTCCACTGCCTCCTGTTTTTCTCCCTCTCCTTTACATTTGAGTTTTATTGTTTATTATTTCACGGAGCACAAAGGGGTTTTCTATCATGCATTATGTCACGTTCTGCTTCCTTCAGGAAGGAAATGGAAAGCTTTGCCAGAAACATAAAGCCTCCAACAACAGTTCGCAGACTGTCACTTTCATGTGCTTTTATCTTGGTTTTTCTGTCAGTCATGACAGTTAATTTCCAGCGAGGGTTGAAATAAAGACTCCTTTTACAGTATCAAGAGCACACTATGTTACATTAACTGAAAGAAACCCACTATAGTAAACTAGACCAATGCAACATCATTGACATGTAAACAGTAGATGGGTAATACAGGGCAGATTGTTGTTTGTTAGATGCAGACATTCGTGAAATAGCTCTACCGCTGTCATTTTCCTGGACACCTGTCAGAAAATAAACTGCTCATTTTTTGAATCAGGAAACATGGCTTTTCGTCACTTCCTACCTGTGATAACTGTGTTGGTGAAATCATGCGGCATGGCCAGATTTGTGAGGCGAGGGGATCAGGGAACACAACAGATAAAAGTGACAGCCCTGAGATGAAGGCGCAGGAAGCGTTGCTGTCAGGCAGCTGGGTGTGGAATTGGATTTTTATTTATTTCGTTGGCCATTATCTGCTACAATACAGGCTCTGAACATACTCAGAACTGTGCATTTTCCACATGTTGTTTGATAGGCTTAGCATTAATTAGATTAATTAATTGGATTAATTTACAATAAACCTAAGGGCGTCACACTTAGGTTTCTTTACAAATCCTGTTTCAATTTTTTCAGTACTAAGTATTTTGTTGGCTTTTTTTTTACATTTTTCTCCATCACACAGTTCAATTGTATGTTAAACCAGCTTGAAAAGGAATGAAGTAAATGTGCTTCAGTGAACTTGAGAACAATAAAGTTTTAAAAGTATTGGCATTGCAATTTCATTAAAGTGAAGTTGTAATAAATAGAAAACACATTCTCCATGTCAAAATTCATACACTTCGAAGGTTTTTAAGGCCCTGTGTCGCTATATCTGAAATGTTTACGGTCATAGTTCCAGCCTTAGCACTCAGTTCAGCTCAATTTCCAACTCAGATTGGGGTTTTTGGTTTGACCATTTACATGACGTTCTTAAATGTGTTCTACATCAGATTCTAGTGTGAACTTGCCACTATTCTGAACAGATCCACTTGTACAAAGTTGTTGTTGTTCCACACTGATCCACTTGTACAAAGAGTTGTTGAAAGTGTTCAGATTGTTTCCTACACTACAAATACATGCTGTAAAAATAATCAGTGAGGCTAACTGGGGAAAAAGGCTTCAATTTGTTGGGGAGCATAAAGATTGGACTGTGGAGTAATGGAAGAAGGTCATGTGGTCTGATGAGTCCAGATTGTGGCGAATTTGGCCATTTTTATAGACAAAACACAGATTCTCATCTGTGGTCATCACCAGTACTTACATGTTTTATCACAACCGAGTCATATAATTCCTATCATAGCTCAAAAAACATTTTAGTGTTCAGTACCACTTTAACGTTCATGTAATCAATAAAATTTGACTTTGAACATCAGCATTATGGTACATTCTGTTGTCTATGTTACGCTATAATTAAATTTAGAAAATCTACTATACAAACACAATTTTCCAAATGTAATTTTCTTATTATCCAGACATGACAAAAATAAGCAATATTCTCTGCCCTGAGACACTGGAACTCTGAAACCAGACCCAATAACATGAAAGGTAGGCTGTTATTAGACCATACAAAAACAGAAATAACTGTCAAAAGAAATCCAATATTAAACTCTCGAGTTCAGCAATACAACATCTAGTCTCCACAACTCAAGACGAAGAAAATAGATGCTCTGTCAAGCAGACAGAAGAGCTGTTTGCAGCAGCTATTGTGATTTGTTGCCCTAATTTTGAAAATGACTGCATTTCTAATAAGCTGCTTACAGGGCTAGTGAAAAATAATATCCCACAATAATTCCATTTGGCATGCAGCTGTAAAAACTCTGATTAAAAATAGAGTTTTATCATAATTGTTCAATGATGGAAGACTCCCTCTTTCATGCCAACATCTTCTTAAAAAAGAGAGTTCTATATTTACGCTTCCCCAAAAACTAGTTGCCGTCCATTCTCATGATTTAAAACAGGTGTGTTTCTCCTTCCAATCAGAAATGTGGACTTTTCTTAGAGGATCTTGAGCTTCTCTCAAGCTGACTGTAAATGCACTGAATACATGTCCGATGAAACATCACAAAAGCACAATACTGTCAGCATGCCTTCCACAAAGTTGTCCCAACTTAAAAAAGATTGAGTATCAAAAGGATATGCGCTGTTAACATGATTACAGTCATACTTAGGACATGCGCATACACAGTGACTGACCTGAAAAACCTTGTTCTTTCACAGTAAACCTACAATAAATACTCAAGGATGGACACGTTTCACTTTGACAGTTTTATATGTGTGTATGTCAGAGATCACACCAGCAGCCATTATGCACACGTATTGTACCATACCGGACGCACGCCTTCTCTTTCAGTGGTTCATCTTTATTTTCTTTATTATGTCCTGTCCATTAATACTAAATACATCCAAACTGTGAAAGAATGCATATGAAAATACATAGAGAACAAAAAGCTGTTTAACAGCCCATAATATGTTTTATATTTTTAGATTATCCGAGTAGCCATATTTAGCGATGATGACAAACTCATGACATTCACTCATTAGATTCACAAAGTAGGAACTTGGAATGGTTTTCAGTTCACACGTGTGTCCTGTCAACATTTAGCTTATGCCATTTATTTTCTTCTTTATGTGCTTAAGACCAGCAGTTGTCGTCTGCAGAGGAAGGGTGGATACAGAGTCAATAACCCTATTGGTGCAACTACAATGACTGTACAAATGAGCTCAATGAATCACGAACTTTGAATGTGTCTGCATCAAACGCTATCTGGGGTGCTGTAAATTAGCAGTTTGTGAGGCTAGTAGTTGTGACAAGCAGAGACAGCTCTTGGTAGTCCTAGTCAGGGTTAAGAAAGTAAAGAAAGAAAAGATAGTCCATCATTACTTTAAGAAACAAAGATCAGACCATCTTAAAAATCCCGAGGCAAATTCTAATAAACTTCTCCTCTGTAGCAGGAATAGCACTTGGTCTTCCTTTCTGGAATAGTCCTCATGAGAACCAGTCCCAACACAGTGTTTGATGATTTTGCTGTTACACTTAGGACAAATTCTTTTTTATACAAATTCACTGACCTTTATTTCTTTCAGTAATAATGGACTGTCTTTTTTCTTTACTTAACAGAGTTAAGAGAAAAGATATATTTATTGCTGTAATATGGATTTGTAGAGTAGTTGTAGTAGCACTAATAGCACATTAAGAAGGAATGAAATGGTGGTACAGATTGCCTCTTGACAAGGCACACCCGTGATTTGAAAACCATTTCCGGTGACTACCTCCTAAATATGAGAGAATGCAGTGCTGTCATCAAAGCTAAATGTGTCTACTTTGGACAATCTAAAATATAAACCATGCTCTTCGTAGTTGCTCACTTTTTTTGTTTACTACATAATTCCATACGTATTCATTCACAGTTTGGATGTCTTCAGTATTAATGCATATTGTTGAAAATGATAATAATAAGAAGAAAAAACGCTTAAGGATGTGTACAAACTTTTCACAGGTAGTGTAATTATGGATCTAGTGGGCCAACATGCCCTCTCAATAAATCATGAATACAAACCAGTGACAAACAGTTAAACTCCAACCATCAGGAGTGCACGGTTAATATGTTCACGTTTCAGTAACTCTTTTTGAACATGTACAATCGGTTTGGGAACCAATCTGACTTTACCCCCGACCCAGCATTTTATACAGTTATATAGTCAAGCTACAAATGCAGTTTTCAACAAACACCAGCCTACAGAAAGGCAGTGTGTCAAAAAGTGTTTACAATATCTTTAGTTTCTGTTTGCTTCTGTTGCTCTCAAGTGGCAATGTTTTATTTAAAGCACTGATATTTGTTTGTTTCTCTGTGATTCAGTGTCTGAAACAGAAAAATATACTGCTTTGTGTTTGTGACCTCAATGTACTTGAAGAAACAAAAGGTGTGAACTAGGTCGTGACTAATATCTCCTCCAGAGGAAACAAAACGCAAACTTCTGCTAATAGCACATGATCTAGCCTAACGTACTTTACCACCATTTTTCAGAGCTTAGGAAAAGTAGCCACTGATCACACACTGATCATACACTTCTCAAATGTGTTACTTCCTAAGCATTTAAGATTAAAAGCCTTAAAAAGAGCCAGTAAAGCTGTGCAGGGATGCAGAGCTGAGGGCATACACTACACTCAGTGCTCAGAACAGTGTGCTGTAAGGACCTTTCTTATCAGTGTGAAGTGGGTCATGTCAAGACAAAGGGAACCCACAAATGAGTCAAATATGAGTCAACTGCAAAGGTCCTTACAAAAAAAGACATAGTTCCAAGCTAACACTATTTTACAGGGTAGTGAGGAGCCACTTTTTAGCAGGCGACGCTCAAAGGTGTCACAGTTCAGACAACGCTGAAAGCTGCAAAGATGAATATATGTTAAAGTCAAGGGGCAACAACCGGGGCTGTTCAGTGAGGCCAATGCGGAAGTAACTTTACGGTGTAACCCCACCACTTGGCCGCTGGGGAATCGATCGTCTGGCTCCAAGAAGCTTTTTCCCCAACAAGATATATTGCACTTGCATCTGAAAATACTAAGCGAATACATTTTTTTCATGGGTCATCATGGTCTCAAACGTTTTATTTGGACCCTCTAATAA
>JAQQAE010007081.1:0-16135 GCA_029823295.1 Pseudamia nigra
TCACTTGTTGCCAGCTGAAACATAATCACCCATGCAGAAATTATCCAATGGGAGGCTCGTACCTATTTGCTTAGTTAGAGCCAGGTGGCGACCTTTTTTTGGCCAGGCTGTGTAATTAAAGACAATGAGCAATATGAAGTAAATAACCAAGAGACTGAACAAAATGAAAAACTAAATAAGCAACATAGTGAAAAATATGCAAGAAAATAAAAGCTGGCAATAGAGTAGGCAGTGTTTTTACAGAGCTCCACAGAACATTCTCATTTTTTCATACTATTTTGCCATAACACAAAAAGTATCTACTGCACCTCTTCACCCCAATGCATTTTTTTATTGGATGGATTGATTTGTAATACCTGGCCAAGGTACAGAAAGCCGGAGTACGAATTCTCGACCGACCAGGCCCAGTAAGAACGAAGCACATCTACCTCAACAGCCTCGAGTGATTCCGGTGACCCTGCCTTAACAACACCTGCCGCGGTAAACCAGACCGACATTATGGCATTTAAGAATGAGCTGCTCTCCCTGCTTTTAGCAGACTTTAAAGCACTGTTAAGGGATGCGATCAGGGCCGTGCTTGAAAGTGAAATGGCTGCAGTTAAGCAAGCGGGACAATTGGTCGAGATGTAGCTGACTGACTTTTAAGACCACCATTAGCAACGAGGTCACAACTATAGACACTGTGGTGGAGATGGGAACCGGACTGGTAATAGACAATGTCACTGATTTACAAGAGACAATGCAACTGTCTCATATTTTCCAAGAAATGTTCAAACGTCTCAGTTTCAACATCCAATATGTTTTTTTTATGTTCTACTGGGACTAAAATATGGGGTTATGAGATTTGAAAATCATTGCATTCTGTTTTTATTTCCATTTTATTTCCAAAATGAGTGTGTGTGGTTGTGTAATGAGTCTATTCAGACAAACTTTCATAACAGTGCATGTGTATCTAGACATGCTGTAAAATGAATGAAATCAGGAAATTATTCTCAGTTTTACATAAGGGGATGGTTATAACACTTTCAAAAGTAAGGTTGCAACCCTGTCAGCAATTGTGTAGGTAACTGTATTGGCACCGTGGTTTGAAGTTAGCAGGGGGAGATGCATCACATTTTGCCCAGGAAACTGCAATTTCATTTACTGTAATGCCCTGCCTTCTTCCTCAGTCAGCGGGCTCCAGCACCCTCCAGGACCCTTGCGAGAATTAAGGGGTAGAAAATGGATGGATGGAATTCATATGCTTTTATCTGCAGTTCTACACATAAGATAAACAAAGTTTAGTGTTGGCCAGAAAAATGACTTTCTTATTTCAAAATCTGTTTTTTCTCAATAAAATCTCCATGGATCTGTTTCCAGCCTTGACAACCACCATGTGAGATCAAGGAGGAAATGGGTAAACACTGAAATGATCAAATGACTGCTACCTCATCCCTGACTGGTGGAATTAGTGGTGTTTCAACTCTCCCCACCTTACAACCATACCCGCTCTCCCTTATAATAAGCAGAAAACTAAGAGTGCGTATCAGTGTGTGTGTGTGTGTGTGTGTATATAGACACTTAAGTGAGGCTGTACATACTGTAAGTGCACAAATGAGGTGATGTAGCAGGAAAAAATATGAACAGACTTAAGTCTTGCATTTAGTTTTTAGCCAGTGAAAATGACCTCTACTTATATTTATGTCAGTGGAAAAATTATAAAAAATAATCATGAAGAAAATGCAGATAACATTTACAGACTCCAGGTCAGGCTCTAAATATTGAAAGAACACATGCATGTAGAGCCCATCTTGCCAGAAAGGTAAAACATATTTCTCCACACCTGACTACCTAGAGTGAGGATATGGACGCTACAATCAATGCCACTCCTTCAGTATGTCCATGAGGCGGAGCTGGTGAAGTATCTGCAGGTTGGTTGTGGTGAGCCGATCTGGGCAAAAAAGTCCAGGGCCATTTTTAAATCCCAGTTTGCCCCTGCTGACCCCTGATTTAAACTGTTGAATGGCACATGACAAAACATCTGTGTGCTGATGTGTTGTAATAGTTGGGAGACAATGGACTCTTATTTTACTGTATGTATTTCCTACATTTCCTGTATGTATTCTTTTTTTCCCAAGTTGTAAAAACACTTTGCAATCATCAGGCCTACTCACAGTGGGTCTTTGCAACCTTTGCACAATGTAGACTAATGACTCCCATGAATCAAAGGATACCCCGTGTTATGTGAGGAAAAGTGGTAGGCTACTCACTGTCTGGGCCATACCAAACACTAAGGGAGAGGGATTTTCCCCAGTCTTCTGAGAAATCAATAACTGTGGCGTCGTATGCGCACATTTCATAACTTACACTTATGAAATCCATGTCAGTAATTGCATTTAGTGAAATCAGGCATTTTCCTTTTTTCTATTACGTAGACACAGAGATCTGACATTGCCACTACCCCCATTTCCTCATAATGGAGAAACTGTGTAACCAAATAGAGGGCTGCGCTCAAGATAATAAATATTAGAATAAAAGAAGCGCTTTTTCCCTTATGACAAAATGTCGGTGGCGTTTACATCGGCGCGCCCCAGGAGTAAAGGGGAGGTGACACAGCAAACCATCCAAAAGGTAAAAAATAAAATAAAATAAAAATCCCGCCGCGTCGCGGTGTTTTGGGTTAAATCGCCTTTTCTTGTCTGGATGGATGGGAGTGTGCGGCTCCGCTGCCAGTGCAGCCTGTGGAGAATATCAGAAGAAATGGAAATAGCTATTGTAGCGTTACAGTCAGTTGAAGGTACGAACCAAACAAAGACATGACGGTGAGGAAATGCGCTTTACATGATCACAGTTATGTAAAGAGGTGTTTACCTTCAAAGGGCTTGACTGACCGCGTGAAAGTGTGAATATTTGGTATCAACGATCATGTTTTTATTCTAACAATTGCAGTTTGGGCTTTTTTGGATATTCTACACCGTCCCATAATGTGTTGATGTTTAGGACGGACAAACCACTCTGCAGCAAAAATAATATTAGAAAATAACCATAAAGATCCAGCTTAACAGACAGGATAGTCGGATGGAGGGAACAGCATCACAGCTCAGCCTGAGATGCTGCCTCTACTTATCCTTGATTGAACCGTTTGCAGGATATTTCGGGTAAAACGCCCCCGTCCTCAATAATTTCAATTCAGGTTCTAAATTAAGAACGTGAAAATCTTTCTGTTTTAACTCTATAGCTGCCAGATCATGTGGCTCCATGGAAAGAATATATGATCCAGAAAAATGAACTGATGACATGACTGTAGTGCTCAATACCTCATGGTTTGCTGTTCTGCTGTTTCCTAAAGATGTTGGATGAAAACCATCATTTAATACAGTGTATAATGGATTACCAAAGCAAAGGCAAGACAGCTGAATGCACACAGTAAGTGGTCTTTTGTTTTTCCTGAAGAGATGGTGGTCATATTAAGGTGAAGTCTTTTAAATTAACAGTTCATGCCTTTTGACAGATATCAGCAAATCCTGCACAGAAACCTTGTTTACTTGGCAACAATAGCAGACTCTAATCAGAACATGCAGTCACTACTACCTGCGGTGAGTCTGAAATGGGGTTTCAGTGACACGTTTTACATTGAGGCACATTTGACATCTGCCATCTTCATCTCTCTTTGATTTTAGTCTCTTGTGACTGTATGAGTCCATTTTAACATGTTCTTTGGAGGGGCTGAAGAAAGGGAAGATTAACTTTTATTTTTTTCCCATTTTCACATTGATAGTAGCAAAATATGTGATTGCTTAGTAGCAAAATCTTCATTGTTTTCAAGCATGATGGTAATTTATTTTTTCACTTTCTAGCCTCCCACTCACAACATGTCCATGGGACCTGGAGGAATGGGCCAAAGTGGGGGGCATGCTCCAAGCAATCTTAATGACAACATGGCACCAGGACTGCCCCCGACATCAATGATGCAGAGTCAGATGAGCAATGGTGAGACTAAGTCATGAATGTGTAATTTTACCAAAAATATTTTTATTTTCTACAAGGTCAAACCTGTTGTGCAGCATAAACAGCTTGTTGTATGTCATGTATCTCTTTGTCTGACACTGATGTTGCTGCATGTCTGTCTGCATATGTGGAACCAGGTTGTCCATCATAGTATTGCTCTTATTTATTGTTTTATTGCCTGTAGGTATTTAGTGTTAAATCCAAGTAGTGGTTTGATTAGTCCATTTTTTTTTCTTCATTTGCACTCAGAGCAACATTTTTATGTTCCAAATACATTCTTGCACACTTCATATTCTCTCATTATTTGGTCCCTGCCTGTACAACCATAAAAGCTTCTGTTAAGATGAACTGAATGTGGGTCTATTATTAACTTGATATACTTAAGTTCCATATGGGAATGTGTACTGGCTGCTCTGACTGTGCGTGTGTGTCGTCAGGCCCCAGCCATGCCCCCATGCAGCAGCAGTCTGGTCAGGTGCAGTCGGCTATGCCTTCCACATCTCTGAGCAGCTACGGCAGCTCGGCCTCAGCCTCCGGCTACAGCCACGCTGGGCCTTCCTCCCAGGGCAGCATGATCCAGGGCCCTGGGCCTGGCTATGGCTCTTCATCCTCTTCTTCCTCCACATCCTCATCTTCCTCTTCCTCCTCCTCCCGCAGCAACCTCAACATGCAGTCCAACCAAGGTGAGCCAGGTATAGGAAAGCCACATCATTAGGAGTGATTACCAAGGTTTATGAATTAAATGCAGTAAAACTAATTTGATCCAGCATAAGGCTCTTAATCTGCAACATATACAGTACCCTTTGCTTTTGGTACGATACATAATTTGGTTAAAAAAAAATCATAAGCAAAAGAAATGCTTTTCAGTTATTAAAGGAAGTAGAAATTGTGGGAATGATCAAATCAAATGAAGTACTGTATGTACATTTGAGTGTGTTGTTTGTTCCTTCCTGGGAAATTCATTTACGACAGATGTCCATAAATCTTGCTCAGATGATTTTCTTTTATACCCAACAATTTGAATGAAAAAAAAAAACACATTCAGTTCATCAGAGAGATGTTTTGCCTCCTCCTTTTTTCCTTCTGGATTTTTTTTGTCCTTCCTCCCTGCTCTAGGCTTTACTTGTCCTAATCTAACCCATGACCCTGAGATGCAGCCTACCTGCCCCTGGATGCTCATGTTTATATACTGTCCTTCTGTTTATGCACTGACGTCGCTGGTTTTGTTTGCGCTTAGACCTCAGAGCGGCATCATGAAACTATCTCTTCAAAGAGATTTTTCTTTAAGAGAATTCTGACTGCTCTCACCTCCTTTCAGCTTTTCCCTGTGCCCTGATTGCCTTGGACCTTCTACTTTCGTTTAATGCCAGTCTAATTATGCACATTTCTACCAGTCTATGCTGTTCAATACTGATCCTGGTATGTACACAGAGCAGGTTTTTGTATATACTAATGGTTGAGATCTCTTTCCACTTAATCCCACCTCCTTCCTAGTCTCCATGATGCACCAACAGTCTGCCGCTCCACACTACTCCTCAGCCCAGGCTGGGGGGCAACACTATCAGGGACAGCAGACCATGAGCATGATGGGTCAGGGTAGTCAAGGAAACAGTATGATGTCCCAGAGGCCCATGGGATCTTACCGCTCTTCACAGCAAGGTAGGTGGTGAGACGGTCCTATGAGTCTTTACAGTAACAGCAGACTTTTTGTGTGTTTGAGTGCAGTTTATAGATGCTGTATGACTGGTAGGTATTTGAAACTGGTTTGACTGAACAGGTTAGCAGTTTGCTATTAAATTATATGAATGCTCATCTTTTGTACCTTGATGGCAATGTTAAGCATGCTGTGGAAACTCGTGATGGATAATTTCATGGTGCCATGTCACCGTTACTTAACCTTGGAGAGTACTGTGATTATATCCAGGTTGTTCGGCCTGCAACTTTAAGAAGCAATCTGGAAATGTATCACTCTTGTCACATTAGGCGCCTGTCTCTGAAGATCACTTAACTTGTGCTGTGTCAGCATGTATCTAATAATAGCGCCACCATATCCAGTTATGTCTTTTGAAGGATGACAATGCGACAGACATAGGAAAAGGATGGGAAACTGTTTCTAGGGCAACACACTATGGTTATATGTCCTCATTCACCCTGGCATGCTATTATGCCTGCATGACTAGGAACAGTGTTTAAAGATAGAAGTCCTTTATTGAATTGTTCCCTTCATAGTTGAAATAGGTGATTTACTCATTCCTGATTGGTTGTCAGCTTGTTGCTAGGGCTTCTCTATCAACTGTGGCTCCTATGTCATGTGTGGACACATTGATGGTGCTCTCTGTCTATGAAACTAAAAATGAAGTTTTTTATAGCTACAATTTTGCTGTATATTGGATACTGTGGTTTGGTTAGGAGATCACAATGTGCATGGTTCTTTCTTAACAGTTTCTGCTGTGTTTGTTCATTTTTCTTTTTCAGTTCGCTAAATAGATTTTGAAGGGAAAGAGTGGAATCTGGAATTTCTGCACACCAACTCAAAGCAGAGATCAGATTCTCTCTGATAACTGGCTTTCTCCTCAGCATATTGAATTTCTCATTGTAATTGCTCTAATTAATATAGTACAGTACTTTAAAATTTGGATTGGCCAGAAATAGCGTTTTCTGTAAAAGCACATTATTTTGCACAAAAGTCATCATGAGGGAAATAAATTTAATCGCTATCATTATATTTTCTTTTTGTTCATTAACTAAATGATAACATCAAAAAACGCAAACACACAACTTTTCAGACTCCCAAATTGACTTCTTATTCTCCAACTCAGCAGCCAATCGGAACAACCAGCTGTTTAACCAAACATGGTGTCGCCTGTCTTGCAGGATCTGCACAGCAGTACATGGGACAAGACGAGTTCTACGGAGAGCAGTATGGACACACTCAGAGCTCCAGCGAGCCCATAAACCAGCAATATTACCCTGATGGTAATCATGCACAGCCATAAACTTCATACACACAGCTCTCAAGCACACAACCCCCCACCCCATTATAGATCATGCCGTTTCCTTTTAGTACTGTCCCAGAAGACTAAACAAGATTGACAATGGTGCTGAAACGTCAGCGCATCCTCTGAGTCATCATCCTCTTTCCCTAATACTGGGAGAGGAAAAGTTTTGAAAAATGACAAAAGACTGACTTTGGTCTCAATTCTGTTTCCTCCTAGTGTGTCTGTGTCCATACTGTCCCCTTTGGTGTGCCGAAATTTCAGATTTCAGAAAGCGCTATAGCAGTGTATTGATGGTAGAGTGCATCCTTCCTCGTGGATGTTCATTTGTGGTTTGTGCATTCTCTTGAATCGAGAAGCCTTTAGCATGATGTTTGTGCTTGTAATTTTGTCAATGTGCTTTTATTTTGATGTTTTTTTTTTCTTCAAAGTAAGAATAATTTGGTTATGAAGAGTGTTTTTTCCTCTGCAGTAGATGTGTTAAATTGTGTCCACTACAGGTCATGGGGAGTACTCATATCAACAAACTTCATATGGTGAGCAAGCCTACGAGCGGTCCTTTGATGAATCCTCACAGCATTATTATGAAGGAGGTAAAAGCTCTCTCGTAAATAATCTCCTTTTGCTTGCATTTTATTTCAACGATACAGCAAATCAGGATGTGAGAGTACAAGCTGACTCGTGTACCTGTGCATGTATACACTCAGGTAACTCTCAGTACAGTCAGCAGCAGGCCCAGTATCAGCAAGGCTCTGGGCAGCAGCAGCCCTTCAGCCAGCAGCAGTATTCCTCTCAACAAGGCTACAGCGGACCACCGCAAGGATACGGTTAGACTAAAACATACAAGTACAAGTCCACTCAAAACCAAAGAATAAAATCATTCAGTGTAACCTTTCTACCGCAGGACCTGGTCAGGGTGGATCCTCACAGTATTCTCAGTATCAGCAGGGTCAAAGCCAACAGTATGGTTCCTACCGCTCCTCCCAAGGAGGCCCTGGAGCGCAGACACAGAGACCCTACAGCTACGAGCAGGTGCTGACTTTCCCCCCAAATCCTCCCTTAAACCCTTTGTTGTAATCATATAGGCTAAAGCTGCTATACCTACACTTAAGGTAGGGATGCAAAATGGGTTATGGAATTTTTTTCAGCCAGTCAACCATTGTTCTATTTTTTTTTTTCTTTTTTGTGAATATTTAGTTAATTTCTTTCATTATTTAGTCCATATTTGCTGATTTTGGTTGATGTTATGGATTATTTAGTTAATTTTCTTAATTAAGTGCTTGTTTTATTTATTTGGTTTTACAATCGTGAAAAAGAGTTCAATCTTCATTATTACACATCTTCATTACCTTTTGCATTTAAATAATGAAGTACATAAAAATGCTACAATATGTGTATTTGTTTTCAGTTAAAAAAAAAGTTGAGCTGTCTTTGCTTGCGTTTGAGTCCCAAAAGGAGATATTCTTTTTTGGGTCTTGAGTTTTTAGATTTGAAAACCACTGCTCTAATGTGAAAAATATATGAAAAGTTGTGACAACAAGCAAAAAGAGGTAAAAGACACAAGAGAAAAAAAACTTACATAAAAGATCCAAAAATTACATGAAAATGATGTGAAAGGCACAAATATCAATAATAATGACAAATTATTATTAAATAATTATGTTTAAATTGTAATTGTATACAGTAAATAAAAAAGAACTATGACAAAGACAAGCAAAACATAAAAAGTTGTTGAAACTTTTGTTGAAATGGATGCATGTACATTTCTTCACTCCAGTTACAATATTGAACCTTTAAAAAAGGTAAATGTATGTAGAAATGTGAGGTATGAAAGGCAATGCACTCACCTTGATTTTTCATATTCCAGGGTCAATATGGGAACTATCAGCAATAAGGTACCATACTGTGTAAAAGCTGGATGAAACTGAGACCAGATGACAGCAAGGTGCTTGGCTCAACTGAGGCTTACATCTGTCTTCATCCTCTAATAAATTATCAGTCTCACATAAGAATGATCTAGTCAAATTTGAACCCTTCCTTGGTCTGTTTTACTCTGTGGGGACGCTGCTCATAGATGTGCAGGATCATTGACCATCCAGACAAAAGCTACAGAATCAAGACAGTTAATCTGAACTCTACTTGCAAATTAAAACCGAGTATTGCTACAAGAAGCACTGAAACTAATTCACTTATGGCAGCTTTCCCAAGTACAAAAGCTACTTAGCTTTGACGGAAACGTTTTTGATGTTTATTTCGTAGAGTAGGTCTGGCTCCTGCTTCAAACTCCTAGACACAATATTAAAACTCAAATTAAGGGAAATGTTATGC
The DNA here is from genome assembly GCA_029823295.1 of Pseudamia nigra. Taxonomy (NCBI): domain Eukaryota; kingdom Metazoa; phylum Chordata; class Actinopteri; order Kurtiformes; family Apogonidae; genus Pseudamia; species Pseudamia nigra. Next base: position 9,312 of record JAQQAE010007081.1, read on the forward strand.
ACATGAAAACATTGGTCCTTGAACCTAACTTGATTGGGGAGTTTGTCTGGTCAAACTGTGATGTGTCACTGTGCAGTCTTACATTTCGTGTTTTCGCTTTACATACTGTATGTCTTACTGAAGTAACAGACACAATGATAGTGGGCAGATCCAGACTTAAAGTGTGTATCATACTTTGTGCTAGTATTTTCAGTGACATTACTCTGTGCAAACATGCCCTTTTGTGCAGAGTTGAGGCATGTTACACTACTCTGGATGCCATACAGTAATTATTTTACATTGAAACGCATTGCCACTTTGTCTGCACTTTATTTTCCAGTGACAGTGTATCTATTGTCTTATATTTTGTATTGTAATGTGATTTAAGTTGTTTTAAGAAATGATCTCAAAAAGCCAAAGTAACACAGGAACAGAGCAGTAATGTATCCTGAATCTCTACTTCAACAAGTGCAATACACACAGAATTTCTTTTTTAGTTTCTGCACATACAAAGATGGCATAGTTCAGGAGTTCATCTTTTGCAACAAGTTTTAACTTTCATGTCAGTTAGGGAAATTCTTCTCTGCATTTACATGATTCATGTAATATTTATGTGAGGTCAGTAATAATAACATACACCCAGTATTCTTTTTTCAGTGAAAATTATATCTTCTGCATTAGAGGGAGAAAATAATGTTAAAAATAAAATAAGTGTAGTATCTGAGTAATATGCCTGACAGGGACACTTGTTTTATTTTTATCTATCTATCGATCTATCGATCGATCTATCGTTCTATCGTTCTATCGTTCTATGTCATGTGGTTCAGAATTTATTTATTAATTAAGCTCCATGGTCATTACAATACTCTGTAAAATCTCTAAACAGGATTATTGTGTGGTCGTGGGGTCCCACCTTTGCAGTATTTCTTGCAGTAACTCAGCTTTTACCTCAGATTGATCAAATAACACAGAAGTTACAGTCATTTTGCAGGGTTAATCAACAACAGCAGATACCTGGCTGTCTAACAGCTAATTATTATGTACCACTCAACAGTGATAATCAGAACTCGCAGGCTTCTCTACTACAATGAATCTTTATCTGTGTCTAACTTTACTGTAAACTGATCATGTCCTTTAAGTCTTTTCAAGTTCTGTCTTGTGAGTCATCACTGATGTAAGTGGTATGCCTTGTTTGTGTGAGTGGGTTTGTATACTCTGGGAGGTTGCATAATCCAAATTTTGAATGTTATTTACTTATTTATTGTATGACTGCGTTTGTTGCCTGAACTTTTCAGCTGTTTTTTGTTACTGTTTGTTATACAAAATAAACTGGCATTCACCTTTTGTATGTCTGTATAATGTGTTTTTTCAGATAAATATTAGCCAGATACTGGTTACAATAAAGTGTCCAGTTGAAGTCTGTTTAAGTTAAACTACATAGTAATTTAATCTTTTGAAAGTTTCACAATAGTTTTTAGTTTTGTTGTTACATCGGCAAAACATGGATGATAATGTTTATTGAAGCAGGGAAGGCTTTGTTTAGAGCCACGATATTTGTAGTGTTCAATTCAGATTTTATTTTATTGTTCCATCATAGCAGTTGGCAAAGATAATAATCGTTCGGTGGTTCACCTGGTCACATTCACCCACATGACTCAGGCTTAAATGCAGCAGCCCTTGTTTGAATCCAGTTTGTTACACCTTTCTGCATGTCACTCCCCTCACTTTCCAATCTTTCCTGTCTCTCTCCACTGTGTCTATCCCATAAAGGGGGAAAAAATAAAATAATATGCAATTTTTAGAGCAAAGTCACTTGAAGCAATGGCCTAGAAACATCGTAATTTGAAAGAGAAAACTTTAATCACAGAAGCAATAGATTTGTGTGGGTGCACTATGTGACTGCTAAGGAAAGTTTATTTTACTGCTCAGAGGTTATAATGTGAATCACAGGTGATCAACAGAGTAGCTGCAAGTTAACAAGAGAACCAGCATTTTGTGAGAATATTTGCTAAGTGAAGTAGGATAAAAATAAAGATTGTGCTAGTGCTTTCAGTTTGTAAGCAAATGACAATTTAAACAATTCTAAACTTACTGTGATTGAAGTTCTTTTTACCCTTGAGTTCATTCACTTCATTGTGAAATTAATTTCAAATATTGTCTTTATTCCTGTAGCTCTTTGAAAATGTGTTTAAAAGGGTTGTTATTATGATCTTATACCTGTTTATTGACGTGTTAAAGGCTTAAAATGAGACTAGCACCTTCAACTGAACTTTTGTTTGTATAATTTTCTTAGCCACTCCAAAACACTAGGTGGCGGTAGAGGGAAAAATCCGCTTAAACCAATACTGTCCTTTAGGCATCCGTAGTTTTTGAAGCCGCTGCATTTCCAAATGAAAGCATGTAGTTATAAGTAACGTCATTTGTGCACAATAGTGTGTCTTTTTCGTAAATTATAACAGTTCTAGTCGCTTATTATATTATGTATTTTTTTTATCTTGAAATCCGTTTCTGCTTGGAAAGTAACTCCTTATTCAGGGATGTGTGTTTTGAATTTAGTGTCACTCAGTTAATATCACAATAACGGCGACAATGGTGACATTTAAAAGCCTTTGGTGGTTTTCTCCATTCCTAAACACAGGAAACATTTTAACACAGACAGTCAGAAGAAACTACCAGACCTTGCGCCGTGACAGTAAAAGTCTGGTTTTAGCTTCGCTGAGGCTCAGAGTCACCGGTGCGTCCAGAGGTTTTAGCACCACCTGTTCTCTGTTTCGCAAAGACCCAGGACACAAGAAGAGACAGCTGTCAGAGAAGAAGCTGGTACGTTTATTTACTACACGTTTGTGTCACTGTCTCAATCACCTACTGCATGGATCGGTTCCCGAACGTCACCGCTGAATGTCCAAGTATAGAAGCTCCCAGTAGAAAACAAGTAACGATACTGTCAAATGTAGTAACAAGTCAACATTTGACACTAAACTAACCTGTGAGCCAATACCAGCATTGCATTACGATTTTCTTTCCTGCAGATTTGAGACAAAACACACAGGAAGCACGCTGCAAATGATTAATAGCAGACGTCTTTTCTTTATAAGAAGTTATTGTGAAAAACAGTTAATAAAGAAGTAGTTGTGCATCAAAATCTAGTCAATCAATTCAAAGGTCATCTTAAATGCTAGTAATGTATTACATGCGAATTTCTATAGAGAAAGACGTGTAATTTAATCATTATTTCCAATGTTGTATGTGAAACCTTTTATAAAATTTATTCTAACATTATTTTAAAGGCTTTAGGGGCAAAATGTAAATGAAAAGATAGACTGCTGTATAACTGTTAGGTTTAAAACTGAGGTTGTAATGAAATCTTCTAAAACCAGTGTTTATTTCTGTTTGAAGCCAAATTAATATGGTCACCTGGATAACATTTCATGACGTATATCGCCACAATTAATTAGCTTTTATTTACATATGTACATATTTGTGTAGGTATTAGTAGGTACTTTAACATATAATAAGTGACCCCCCCCCCCCCTCAAAAAAAAGAATTCTATGGAAATTTGGTACAAAATGTCTGGTAGCCCAGACACCAGAAAACTACATCACTTTCTTCATGCCATATGCAAAGTTGCATAACATGTGGTTCCTAATTGAAAATGTAACTAAAATGGGCATCTTATGATTAATGACATATCAAACTTTAATGGCTCTTGATTATGAAGCAAAACGTTGTTGACTTGAGTATTTAATCCATTCTGGTAGCACGCACACTGACTTGCTGGCAACTGAAAAAAGTTTCAAACCCAGGTAATCAAGGCTAATTAAGGTTTATTATCACAATTTGTTGTATAATATAATTAATCTAGTCACTTTAAAATTATGTTTGACTTTATGAACAACAATTGACTTCTTTGGCAACTTTGATTTTTGAGTTGCTGTAGATGTTTACCTTCCCATAATTTGGCCCTTTTCACAAATCTACATTCTTTTTTTTCCTTAAGTCATTGTCAATGTTGCTGCATGCATGACCAGTTTAAAAACCTATTTTATGCTTTTTAGGGCATCTGTCAAAAATTGTTAATAGTTACTCAGTTTTGTCTGTAGACCCGTTACTTTGTGGACCAGCGCAGAGTGAAACTGTTGGCTGGGTCAGGAGGTAAAGGAGCCTGCAGCTTTCACAGTGAGCCTCGGAAAGAATGGGGTGGACCAGATGGAGGGAATGGAGGGGATGGGGGGAGCATCATCATCAAGGGTAAGTTAATGTTTCTGTTTTCTCTGCATACTTTACAGCCTACTCAGCCGACCATAACTCCAGACGTTATGTTGGAGTTCAGGACTGTGTGCATGACTAGAAAATAATTAAACCATTTACCAGATAATATTTAGTCGAAAAGTATCCACACGGTCATTGATCCCTTTTCCTTATCTATGATTTTTTTAGCTGACAAATTTGTTAAATCCCTGGCTCAAGTAGTTCCAGTTTACAAAGGAGAGAATGGGCAACCGGGGAGCAGCAAGAATTGTTATGGCCGAAATGGCAGTCCAACTTACATTAAAGTGAGTCCATGTATTTTAACACAGAGGGTATGTAACCACCACTTTGGTCTTAAATGTTGTTCTACAGTTCTCTGTTGTTCTTTTGTGAAGGTACCATTAGGCACTGTGGTGAAGGAGCAGGGTGAAACAATTGTTGACCTCTCTGACCACAACCAGGAGTATCTGGCTGTATTTGGAGGCGCCGGGGGAAAGGGAAATCGATTTTTTCTGTCCAATGAGAACCGTGCACCCATGAATGCAACCCCAGGAATGAAGGGTGAGGAGAGGGTCCTACAGCTAGAGTTACGCATCATGGCCCATGCTGGATTGGTCAGTAAGAGCTTGTGCTTGAAATCACTTTGACATATTACTTGTCTGAATTACAGTTAGATGGATTTTGCCTCATGTTTTTAGGTTGGTTTTCCAAATGCTGGGAAGTCATCTCTGTTGAGAGTCATCTCCAATGCCAAACCTGCTGTGGCTGCTTACCCTTTCACAACGCTCCATCCACATGTAGGGATTGTCAAGTACAGAGATCACGAGCAAGTAGCAGGTACCGGTACATCATTTTATTCTATTATACCGTATGTAGAGTATTGAGCCACCTGTAGGTTTTTTTTACTTTGCATGGTTATAGTGACCATACATAAGCTTTTCTGTCTCTGTTTCAAAATACATCTGCAATGTATTGAAAATAAAAAAATAGACAACACTACAAGTGGCAAGTGTTTAATGTGATCTCCTTTTGCACTTGATATGTCTTGTCTTGGCCATGTAATATGAGGTTTATTCCACTGATGCCTTACTAGTCTTTTGCTTACATTAATTTCTCACTTTCTTGTATTTGTAATAGTCTGAACATTCTTTTTTTTGTATCTAAATAAACATACTTAAAAATAAATGCTGATTTCAACATTGCAAAAACTAAAACTAAAGGAGTTTTGCACAGAACTGTACTGTATGTCTTTATACAGATATCTTCCCTGCTCGCTACAATCATTTTCCACTTTTCTACTTTTGTCTTTGTTCTGTGTAGTTGCCGACATCCCAGGCATCATTCGAGGAGCCCATCTGAATCGAGGCCTGGGCATCGCTTTTCTGCGACATATAGAGCGCTGTCGTTTCCTCCTTTTTGTTCTGGACCTTTCTGCTCCAGAACCCTGGACTCAGCTCCAACACCTTCGCTATGAACTAGATCAGTATGAACCAGGGCTGTCCACAAGGCCACAGGCAATCATAGCCAACAAAATGGACCTACCTGAGGCCCGGGAGAAACTTCAGACTTTAAAGAGCCTTGTTACACACAGAGTTATTCCAGTATCTGCTCTCACTGGACAGAACACAGAGGAGCTTATCCTCCATCTCAGAGAGCTGTATGATGGCTACATTCAGGGAGAAACTAGTCAGGAAGCAAAACCTTCTAGGTGGTGATAAACCATGCTTTGCTTTGTATAATGATGATTTTTAGTGTATGGTCTACTGGCAGATATGGAATCTATTTAAATTGCTTAATAAATATATTTTAAAAAATCTTTGTTTTTGTTATTTTTAATGTCTTGTAACACAAAGATTGAAAACTGCAGAATCAAAACAGCATTTGAAGATTCTGAATAAAACTCATATTGAGGCCAAATGACGCATTGTCACATACAGTATCAAAATCATCAGTATATGGTGGAAAATAGATTAGGTTTTTAATTAGGTTGATGTTTGTGTGCATGTACAGTATTATGCTTGATGCCAAAGTTGGCTGCCTGTGGAAAGATGTCTCTGATGCTGCATGTATCTGAATAGTCTCAGGCCCCTTTTACACCAACAGGGAACTGACAGTTCCGATTCCTGAACTTAGTTCTGAGTGTTTACACCAAAAATTAGCCGATGCAGGACCTGGAACTTCGGTTCTCAGCTGGAACCAAGAAACAACAGGTTCTTTTCTAGAACCAAGTGGGTGTGTCATTTCCTTGATGCAGGGTTGCACTTAAATACATTGGGAAGTAATGAACAAATTATAATACTGTATATTTAAACATTAGTAAGCTTATAAAATAGATGTCAAAAAGTCATGCTGTATGTGAAAACAAGACACCATAATAAGGTCTGTTGTTCACAATGCTTCGCCCACCATTAATAACATGTCCCTGATTAGAATAGTTGAACTCTACACCTGTGTAAACACTGGCTAGTTCACTAGATGGAACCAGGGATCCTGGGAATCTGAACGGCACCAGTTCAGGAACCACTGGTCATTCGGTGTGAAAGGTGCCTCAGAAAACTCACAGTCCTTAAATGATCCAGCAGAGGGCAGCCTTATC
>JAQQAE010007082.1:0-12840 GCA_029823295.1 Pseudamia nigra
GTTGGCAGTGTAGGGGTTTATTTAACACCAAAGACTACAGTCAATATGGCTACGCACAGTACTGTATAACAATATACCACCCCAAATAAGAACAAGCTCAGGCAGTATGTAAAATGCCAATTAAACATGATGGCTAATTTTTACTGACTTGTATTTCATTGTAGGCAGTATGAGTGCAGTATACTTCATGTTTTGTCTAGTTACTGTCATTTTATTAGAAAATACACAGCCACTCCTAATATTCGAACAGCTATGCAAATGGAAATAGTTTTGACAGAAGCATTTAAGGGCTAAAAATGATTTTAAACTTATTCAAAAACAATGTGATTTGAAACATGTGACATGATTTAGGTCATATGAGGAGAGGTTTAGACTGTCGGGAAGGAAGACAGGCTGTGCATCTTCATTCCATCATTTAATGTGCACAAAATGGAAATCTTGAAGGCAGTTAAGGACTGGGTATTCCTGATACACAGGTTTGTCTTGTTATGAAGCCTATGGTGTGTGCGATGAGTAACGTACAGCACATTACAACTGACGGGTTTTTAAGTCCTGATGGGACTGATTGAGAAATATGCAGAACACTAAATTCCCATTTCATTGACAGATCCATCTGGGGACTTGGGGAGATTCCAGCGCTGATACACAGAGCTATAGGTTCAACAACAACAGTAGACTTTACTGTGCCATAAACGTGCTGCGTCTTAAACTGAGTCTGTGCTGTCAGCTTGTCTAGTGTTATAGTCATCTGAAATGGATCATCGCTCAGTGCATACATAAAAAAGCACACCACGTCTTTCACCTTTTACAATCGAAACCTCTCCTCATGTGCTCCTTGTGAACCAAGTCACATTCAAAATCACCTGTTTTTGTCAACTGTTTCAAATCCTGTAGTTTTTAAATGAGTTTGAGTAGTTTTTTAAATTGTCCCTGTATGAATTATTTCTGTTTACATAACAGACTGGATTTGAGGAATGGCTTTGTATTTTCTAATAAAATTACCAAAAAGTAACTAAACAAAACATGTAATATGTTGTGCTTATACTGTCTACAATGAAATACAAGTTACAGTCAATTTTAGAAACACCCATTATTTTTTAATTTGCATTTTCCATACTGTCTGCAGTTTTTCTTATTTGAGATTGTAGTCAATACATCGAAGTACAGCAATAGTGTATAACTTTGGAATAAATAGTCAAATACACTAGGCTTCTGTCTCATTTGTTAATGCACAGTTCCCCTTTGGTATCTGTGTGTAAGTTCAGATTATATTACTGCAGTCTTTTGTAAATGCAGTGCTGTACAAAAACTCATTCTTCTCTCTTCTTTTTTTCTTATCAGCCTGTCGACAAACTGGAGAAACATATTGAAGAAATGGACGACGGCAGCTACATCGAGTTTGATGTGCCGGAGTTCAGCAACACTGTTCTGACCCAGCTCAATGAGCTGCGGCTGCAGGGGAAATTGTGTGACATCATTGTTCACATTCAGGGCCAGCCGTTTCGAGCCCACAAGGCTGTGCTGGCAGCTAGTTCACCCTATTTTCGTGACCACTCAGCTCTCAGCACGATGAGTGGCCTTTCCATCTCGGTCATCAAAAGCCCGGAGGTATTCGAGCAGCTTCTTGCATTCTGCTACACAGGTCACATGTCCCTGCAACTCAAAGATATTATCAGTTTCCTCACTGCTGCCAGTTTCCTGCAGATGCAAGCCATAATTGATAAGTGCACCCAAATCCTGGAGAGCATCCACTCCAAGATCAGCATCCCAGTTACTGTCTGCAGCCCAGAGAAGGAAGACCTGCAGAATAGCCGCAATGGGGTCAGTGATAGCAGCCTCTTCATAAACCCTACCCAGATCTCCCCCCCTTACTACTCCCGGCAGAGCCAAGCAGGACATGAAGCACGTTTGGAGCTGGCAGGAAAAGTCTTGAGCCGTGTGCGACAGCAGCAAGAGGAAGGCCAGTCGGACCGCGGCAGCAGTGATAGTATCTCAGAGCATGAAGCTCCTATAGAGGGAGAGACTGAGCAAGTAGAACTGATTGGGAAGGATGGTCAAGTAACAGACGTGCACGTGAAGATAGAAAAGACCGACAGACCCACTTACTCAGATAGTTCCTCAGCTGGGGATGATGGCTACCACACAGAAATGGTAGATGGAGAACAGGTATTAGCTGTTAGTGTGGGTTCTTATGGTCCTGTCATTCAACCTGCTGCCTATTCTTACTCAGGGCTGACCTCCCCGTGCTTTGTAAACCTTAGCAGCTCCAGTCCCTCCCGCTCCATGCTCAGTGGGTTCAGAGGTGGACGAGCTAGGGCAAAGCGTCCTCTGGCCATCCCAGCCGGGGTTCTAAGTCATATCAAACAGGGCTCAGATGACAGTGAATCAGTAGGGGGACCTACAGGCTTAGAGAATGATGTGCGGGAGCGCAGCCTGCGGAGCCAGTGGTACCCTTATAATGAGAGACTCATTTGTATCTACTGTGGAAAGACCTTCAATCAGAAAGGGAGCCTGGATCGCCACATGCGCCTGCACATGGGAATCACCCCATTTGTTTGTAAATTCTGTGGCAAGAAGTACACAAGAAAAGACCAGCTGGAGTACCACATCCGTGGCCACACAGACAACAAGCCCTTTCACTGTCAGATCTGTGGCAAATGCTTCCCGTTTCAGGGCACCCTCAACCAGCACCTGAGGAAGAAGCACATGGGAGCATCAGAGAGCAGCAATCATGTGGACTCTCCAGAGAGGACGGAGGGAAGCTCGGGGCAGAAGGACCAAGAGGATACGTCTGAGGGGATCGCCTTTGAGGCTCAATATGCAGAAGAGGCACCAGTCGATGATATGGAGGAGAGTTCAAAATGCAGTCCAGAGGAGTCTCATGCATCGAGATGTGATTTTTAGGTCCTGCTTCAGGTTAAGGAAGCTTTAAGAAATGTCAATTTCAACTCAACTTAAAGGACTTCTGTCTTTTTGAATCAGCTCCCTGTACAATGGATATTTCTCATGTCAAGGGTTTTTGTCAATTTTGAAAGTTAGATGTTGAATGCAGAGAGCAAATGGGTGCTTTATAGAATTTTGATTCTTTTAAGCAAAGGGAGTAACAACTTACTATTTTTGAGGAGGTCCCAATAATCAAGGCCCCCTTATTGATTTATCTTTTTATCTTTCCATGTTTTTTAAAACATATTTACAGAGTTATATAGGCATGTTGCAATAATTGATAATGTGAAAGCTCTGGTAAGATGCTTGTCATATCACCTTTTTACCTGACCTGTTTTTGCACATGTGGCCATAGGGGGTCACTAACTCACAAGGAATGATTTTTCTGCCAGTGCAAAGCTTCGTGTGGCATATCCGCTCAATACCTCATAATGTAACTACATACTCATGACAGACAGTATTTAAACTTAAACTCACCAGGTTCTACCTCATAGCCAAGAACCTACCAGGCACAGATGTGTTCACCATTTAAAATCTGTTTTAGGTTATATGTACAGTATCTTATTGCCAAACCATGTAAAGAATATTCTCTCAACACAAAGCCTTGATACTTAGGGGAAATGTTCCTTGCTGATTATGTAGATTATGGGACAAAGTCCTTGTCAAACGTTTCATGGTCAGCCAGGTTAAAATGATGATTAAGAAGGTGCTATGCTAGGAGTGCATTAAATTTGCTAGCTTACATATGTGTGTTTGTTTTTGGAAAAATGCAGAGAATAGAGTAAGAGAATGGCCATGTATACTTTCAAGATATGGGTTTGCTGTCTTACAAGGTTTGTCTACAAAACACTTAGGTTTTAACTCTCATCACTACTGCAGATCTCTCTCAGTCAGCTAAGGCGTGGTTTTATGTGCTATCATCCAGATAATGGGTGAATTACTTCCACAGAATTAAGTCATTTGTATTCCTCCACATCCTTATGACAGATTTATACTAAAATTATTGTATGTGTAACTTGTTTTGTCCTGAGGTAGGCTTCTAGGTTAATACTGTGTGTAAGGTCACTAGAGTATAAATTGTCAACTCAGCACAGTAAGAACAGCTCTGGATCTGTTCAGATAAATCATAATAGTATACTAGTCTGAATAATATGCAAATAGAACGAACAAAGGAATCTCAGCCATTTGACATGCTTTTCTTCCATTATTTGAGACATTGGTTGTTTCCTTTTTTGTCCTACCTTTTTTGGATGGGACAACTGATCTGTGGTCTTTGCTCTCTGCATTGTTTGGGATCAAACGTGCAGGCTCAGAACAGATTTGCCTCATTTGTCAATCCTGCTTCATGGTATTGGCACAGATGTGACATAGCTAGATAAATATTAACAAGTAAATGTTTTCAGAGAATGCTGATGATCCAAAGTATTGATGCACTTTGCAGAGTTAGTTTTGGGATAAGTTTTGCCACTGTGGTTAAATTTGATCCGTCTTAAGTCTAATGCCGTAGTTGCAGCGTCAAGACTAGTACTTGCCTCATCACTAGTATCTTTCTGGCTAAATACAGTACAACCTGTATGTGACTCTGCAATCACATAAATACTTTTGGCTAAGTCTTGCATATAATATCACTGTATTTTATTGATACGATTTGAAGGATGGTGAGATTATAGGGTTGCTTTTAGCATGTATTGAATTAATTTTGTTATCATTATTAGTTTTAAAGATTCTACATTCACATGACCACATAAAAAGGCAATTACAGGGCCTTGTTGATTTTTTATTTAGCTATTTTAAAGCTCAGCTGGGTGGTCCCTTATGTGTTATCCTGTTTTATGTGTTATCCTGTTTTTTGCTATTCAGCTGTTTAATGCCTTTTTGTGGGAGCATCTCCTGTACATTTTTATTTGGCCCACCTGGTCCATGCTTAATTTGTGTCAAAGAATTGAGTTGAATTATTTTGTAATTTTCATATAATTTTCTACTTTTGTGCGGTATGTGGGAGAATATCATGTTTGTAGCTTATGTCTTATATTACATCAAGTGCAGTTTGTTTTGCACTGAATGTGCAGTCATCATCTTCGCTAATTGAAAGTCCTGGTAGCAAACCAAATTTTAGAATATTTTGCAAAAATCAGTAGCTATAGCTAGTTTTTCGTTATCTTTTTGTGTACACATTTTCAAAACCACATTTGGTTACAGTCACGTACATTCTACCAACGTAAACAGTCCTTTTTAGATGAATGTGTTCACTAAGTCAAGATCATTTCTGCCACAGGTTGATGTGATGTGCAGGTGTGACATCACCAAAATCACTTGCTGAGTCATTTGAATCTACCTAGAATGATATTTCATTCAGAAAAAGGAGGTAATGCACACCTAGCAATTTTGTCAGTAATGCAAGCAAGCAAAAACATTCAAACTGCTTAAAATGTTGTGCCAAGAATTTACACCAAAGACAAATAGGTGATTTATAAAAGTAACCTTTTGACTGTATCTGCGTAATTGAATGCTTATTAAGATCAGTGGATTCTTAATTTAATGTAGGCGTAGTATTGTAAGGAATGTATGTTCCTCAGCTTAAAAACAATCACTTCTTAAAAATTGACATAATTAGCAAAAAGGGTTAAGCAGCTAAGTCATAAGTAACATCCTTTAGTAAGCCATAAAAAGCTGACAATATAAGTTGTGCAATACATATTGTAATTGTTAAAAGTCAATGTAAACAAAAGACGAAATACAAAAAGTGGCATCTTACATTTAGTGCCTTGCCACAAGCTTTATACTTTAGATTCTGGCACTTAGATCTTTGTGCCTCTTTCCTTTTTAAATTGATTGAATATAGATTATAAGAATATGGCCACATAATCTGTTGTAAAGTGGTAGTACGAATGAAATATGTTCATGTCATTTTTGTCCCTTTTGTAATTCTTACAGCTCAGTTCCTGCCCCTGCCTTTTTTCTGTTGCCTTTATTATTTGATTTTTTTTTTTTCCTTTTTTTTTTTTGGAATGGGACAGACAACTGATTTTGTACGAACATGATTTTGTAGCAATCGATTACAATCAGATGCGGCAGACTTGTTCCCTGGAAGCTTTTACCCAATGCTCAGATGACTGTTTCCTCCGTCACTAACCACTGAGGACAATCTTAGCAGTGTACTGTAGTTTTACGAATACGGAGGAAGGGGGTGCATGAGAAACACACATGCACTTAACTGTCAGTTCTCTCAGAGCATCTGGCAAGGGAGCAGCTGCTTTGGTATTTTGCAGATAATAAACAGAATATTTGTGCAGAGCAAAGCTTACCCTCTTATACTGTAGCTGAATTGCACATTGCTAAAACAGAAAATTGTACAAAGTTGCCAACTGATAATTTTTGACTTGACCTCTCTTGTCTTTGTCATCAATTGTGCACTTAAAAGGATTTTGTTAACATACATACACTTCCATCCAGGACATCTAAGTTTATATCTGTAGTTACCCTTAAGGGACTCAGCTATAATGGCCTCAATCACTTTGGTAGGGACCTTTCCCCTAAATGGTGCTTTTAGACTAGTCAGGTTTTGTTTCCTAATCAGATGATTATACAAGTCCATGTATTCATTTTAGGTGAACGGGGGGTGGGAGGGGGGTATTGTTTATGCTTTTCTTGAACTACAGTTACTTATAAGATAGTATACACACAGAACCAACTGAACTTGACACAAACTCGTATAAAGTCATTGTCAGCTCTTGGTTCCACACTTATGACAGGAACAGGAGATGCATTTTGGGCCACAAGTAATCAAAAGGAAGTGTTTACAAGGAAGGCTGTGAGACTACTTTTTGAAATAGCAGCTCGTCCTATTCCTTTTCTAATAAACTCATTTCAGGTAGTTTACGAACACTGATACAGGCTTAGAAAAAAATCTTAAGTCTTCCATAGCTTTTCTGTCAGTTTCTGTCCACTGTGTATGATTTAAAAAAAAAAAAAAAAAAAAGCAATAACCTTTTTAAAAGTGGTGTATTGGGATCATCAAGCCTATTGAAATATTGACCTGTTGTAGATCAAACAAAACGAATGTCAGGGAGTTGTTGAATTGAAGTAGGACAATTTGATATTGATTGATTCTTTTTTAATATATTTTCTGGAACTTTGGACAGGTTGACTTCCTCTTCAGAAAGAAAAGTATATATGACTGAGAAATTGGTGTCTTGGTGGTGTTCAAAATGCTAAAATGTAATGATAATCAGTGAACAGCAACACAAGAACTGAGCGTGTGGTTCAGTCGTAAACTCAGTGGCACTGTTCAGAGTTGCACCTCCAGCTGTGTCAAAAAATGAAAGGGATTTTGGGCTGTATAGCCACTGTTTGGGAGTGGGCAATCTGTTGTCATGTCGAGGTTCAGTGGTCCTTTGGCCTCTCAGGCACTGACACTTCAGTTGTAGTTTTTGAGGATCAGAGGGTACGAATTCAAGGCTGCTTGGTAAATTTTCAGCCTGGGTCTTATCCCTTTTCCTTTTACAGCTCCTCAGACTCTGTGCTACAGTGTCTCTCGCTCATATATATTTGGCGAAAAGGCAAAAAACAACTAAGAACTCAGGGTATAGTGTTAAAGTGGTCTCATTGGACATACTTCCTATGTCCATAGTATAATTGTGCACTTCTCTTCAGGTGGGTCAATAAGTCCTCAGTCAGTGGTTCCCAAACATTCTGCCTCAAGGTCTCAATGAGCCCATATTTTCCACAGAGCTGAAGCTTAAGGACCACTAGAGACCATGAACTGAACCATGACGGCAGATTTGCCCGACTCCTGTTTTGTCCACTCTACACAACCTCACAACCCAACTGTGAACCTCAGAACTCTACTGTTTTGTACAACTATGAAGTAAATGAAGCTAGCTAGAGCTGATGTTGTATCTATTGCCATTTATGAATTTATTTTATAGCATGAAATAAAGTATATTTATTCAAATTATATATTTTACTCATAATCATTCTGTGCTGCTTCATTTTGTTTCTTAAGCTTGTAAATTGCTTTTTTATTATATAAAAATGTCAATAGAATAATGCGTTTGTTTGTAAAATAAAGACGCTGATTTGGCTCAGATTTGTTTTTTATGTCTCCAGAGTTTATTTATTTATTATTATTTATTTGTATTGACATGTGCGTAACCGTCTGAATCAACCAAATTACTGGGAGACCTCTTGTGTGACTTGGAATTTCTTAGCTAACACATTAGTTTTATGTTCCAAACACGTTGAAGCCTGCATGGCATTCAAAGAGTAAATACCCTCTGGCATCAAATATATCTGTTAATACAACTTCATGTGAAAGAGTAGTTGAGCAACACATGATACATGTCCTGTCTGACCCTGCAGAGGGAGACAAATAATAAGATACTGAAAGTGAAGCACATTATGGGCTCTCTAGTCTTTATTCCCAGAAGTTGAGCAAGCCTTCTGTTTTCATGTCTGATGCCATAGGAGCATAAATTAATTAATTACAAGTGTTAAATAATGTGCTATGATGATATGATGTAAAACAACTTTAATTTCACTGTTAATATCTTACTAGTACAAACATCTTGGGGATACTTAGTATTGATTAAAAATAGTTAACCTAGACTATTTGATAAGTTCAAATAGAAAATGTAACTATTTTTTACTTGGATCTCTTGAGATTTGAAAAATATTTGTTCTAGTTTGAGTGTTTTTACTACAGACTGTGCTTGTGGAAATTACACCATTCATGAAAACAGTAGCTGAGCTGTAGAATATGAAATAAAAGAGCCCTTTAGTCTCAGAGGTCTGAGCAATAAAATGAATTTATCACCTAACGGACTTCTCTTCCTGTTGGATCTCCAGTCAATTTCTCTGCTTAATCCACAGCAATGTTATTGCTCCTGTCCCCACTGTGTTAAAAAATGCACCCAAAGGGAGAAATACATATAAAGAAGGCAGCTGTGCAACAGCCTCCAATACCATTACCACTGTATGTGGGCATTTCAGAAAGTACTGTAACACTGTGGTGAAGCCAAATGAATAATGAACCACCAAACCACTCTGCTACATGTTTGCCTGGCATTTTCTTGACTTAGAGCTGCTGCATGTTGTAATTTATCTCTGAACTCAATAAAGAATAAAAATATATCTACCAACAAAAAAGAATTTATTTCAAACATATAACTTCAAATTAACTACGGATGCGACTAATGGCATGATATTTGATCACGTGTTATATGATGTACGGTATCACTTATTAGTGAAAAGTCTAATAAACCAGATGAATTGGTTAAATGACAGCAATATACCACTGCAGAGACATCTGATCCCAAAATAATAGGTTAAACTGCTCAGTACAGTGGAACATGAGAATAAAAAGACCCACAAAACACAAGGGTAGGAAACCCAGTTCAGTTGTGTTTCCATGTGGGTTCTTTAACTGCATTCTAATGCTATGACATATTTTGTCTTTTAACACAACATCTAGAAGTTGAATGGCAATAAATAATGTGAGGGGTAGTCAACTGCTGCACACTTATAATTTATGCTTGTTTGATGATTTTGTCATCCAGCATTGGGTAGAACATGACCATGGGGATCTTAAAATCTCATCATACCAGATTTTACTACCGGTCCCAATCCTGCTTTAACAAACATAGACTTACCCTTATTGAGTTGTGCTCTCAAGCGTGTAGTTGGGTAGTGTTTAATAATAAAACTTAAAATAAAATAAAATCTTGTATTTCTTGATTTTAAAGAAGTAAGTGCCACAGAATGTAAAAAACACATTTTGAGTCACAATCGAGTCAAAGTTTTCACCAAATTCTTTCTGAATGAGGACTATCAACCACAACCACTATGTGGGCTAAGGGTCTGTTGGCCATTTCTGTCTGAGAAAATGCAGATGCATATAAAATAGTTGGAAAAAGTGTACTGTATTAGAAAACAGGGACATTTCCACACATGCTATAGAAATGTATATTTGTTTGCCAACTTCATGTTCAATGTGGAATTTCTTTATGAGAAAATTGACTTGAAAATCTTTAATTATGTACATTGCCACCTTTTAGTTGTGCTCTACATGTGACAACACAGGACCATTAACCCTGTAACCTCCAGTAATGACACTGAATGCATCACAATCACCATGGCTGAAGAGCACAGGTGTGCTGCATGTGTGAGGACCATGACAGAGTAGAAACAGAAAGAAAGAAAGAAAGAGAGAAGAAGAAATGGCAAGTGCTCAAGTAAGACAGGAAGAAGCAAGCAAGTAATATGCTTTTTTCTAATTTTAAATTTTTGTGCCTGTTTATTAATTTTAGCTATCCGCTATGTTTTTAGAGTAGTTAACTAAATAACCATCTGCTTTTCTCCTTGTTAATAACTGGCATTTTACACAGGGACTAATGAGGAAAACATTTTACCTATGCTACTATATGAATTGGCTAATTAAAATGTTGACACTTTAGCCTCCAGGCAGTTTATTCTAGTGGGTCTGTATGCACTATACAACATGTAGTACTGCTATACAGGTATGCTTTTTCATCTTATCAGTAAAACACCCTTTTGTTATAAAAACTAAAATAAAAAGAAGGTTGTCACAAAAAGTATTTGGTTGTCTACATTTTCAAACATTTTATTAGTTTACAGTACAAAGTATAACTGTTCCTAATTCTATTCCTGCCTTACTTTTCCCAGTAGGCCCTTCATTTAGGTGACATGAGAAGTACATTTCACTAAATAAAATGGAGTATTTTAGGATGTATCTTTACTCTTTGAAAAGTAGGCTTCTGGACTCTTTTATAAAGTGATATTTCGTGTTATGAGTGAACAGTGCAGCACTCCTCAATGCATCAGCGTTAAATGAACTGGATCACTGTGTCAAAGTTTCATCAGGGCTTGGTTAGAGTGCCTTGCTTAGTTGGCATGGCAGATAAACCAAAGCTCCAATGAAAAAGGAACATCTGTGAGATTCTGAGAAACCACTCCTTTTCCCCAATGTAAGCCTTTTCATGTTGTTCATATTTTCCCTTATTAAACTGAGTCAATCTGCTGTACTGGAATTGATCCATCTCCAGTAATTTTGACTCACAGGGGAGCTTTGGTTCAGAGGCCCATGGTTCACTGCTTGTCCTCTGTTGAGTATTTAGAGCACATCCTGTTTCATACAGACTGTTAGGCTGTTTTAGTTTGCTTTGTCATGATTTGCAAAGTATTGGTTTTATTACATTTGTTCACCAGTATACAATTAATGTTGTCACTTAGTAATTACCCTTTTTGTGTTATCTATGAAGTTATCTCCTGGCTAATTCTTCAAAGGGAGGATTAAGGGGTAGAAAATGGATGGATGGATGGATGGATGGATGGGTTGTTTTGGATTTTCTGAAGTGATCATGCCTGGTGTGTTTATCCATAGTCGGTAGATTATTTACACTGAATCAGAGGTGAATAGGTGTATTAGTATGGAAGCTAAGCAATAAAGTCCTGTGGACAGAGGTAGCCCCATATGGCATTTTGTCCTCATGAAAATATTATTTTGAATATTTACACCATTTGCATACCGTTACTCTGCCATTTGACAGCTCTCACACTGGACCTTAAGCTGTGTATATTGCTTCCCTTGAAAGCCACCACACAAAAACAGTAATAGCCTGTAGGACACAGGAGTTGCTTGTCGACCACTTCCTCATCATGTGAGCTTATTTGTCTTTTAACTTGCTGGTTCAAATCTGAACTAAAGAGGGATTTACTAAGAATAAAATCCTGGACCAATACCAATATTTTGTTTGTATTTACTCCCAGTTTTCTCATAGGAACTTGGACCAAGGAATGTTCTTTTATAGATAGCTTAAAAGTCTCTCAGCCACTGATGTGCAAACAATACAGGAGATAAAAATAGGCAGATTTGGATTTTGGTGGAGAGTCTGAAATAAAGACGGCAGCTGCCTTTATGTTGACTTATTCTTGCAATACAGAAACAGAGCACAGTACATTCTTCTGAGTAAAGACCAAGAGCGAAGTAAGAAATCTCTCAGTACACAGTATATAGGTTTAGACAATGAATAGTGTGACTATTCAAGGTTTAATGTTGATGTTAAGCATATTGTGAGGTACGCAGTAACAAAGGTACAGGAATGGGAGTTGCATCTGCAAAGTTCGGTGCTTAAAGCAGAAGCAATAAATAAAGTAACCTCTAGAGTGGTCTGGACAGTTTTATAAGTATTCAAACAAGACAGTACAGAGGTACTTTTTGTACTTTTTTATACCGCGTATGAACGCGCCTTATGTTCTGTGTCCTGATTGGCAAAAGGAGAACCCGCGGATTGTGTTCTGCGTCCTGATTGGCCGAGGCCATTGTCAGTCATCTCCTCCTTGTTGTGTCTCCTGTGCTGTGCAGTGCCGAGTGCATTCAGCTTGGCTTCCACAGGTGTTCGATCGCTGGCGGTGTGTGTGTTGGTGGGTTTTCTGACGGACGTGCGGGTGTCCGACAGCCCACAGTGTCCACGAAGGCCTTCATTGGAGGGGGTCGCTGCGGCGGAACGGCGCCGGGGGGAGGGGGTGACGCGTGGGTCACTGTCAGTGGTTTCTTGTGTGTCCAGCTTTGTACGTTGATCATTGAAATAAAATTTGTTGTTTCTGGAGGCCATCGTGTTTTTTTTTGTAGGAAAGCATTTGTTTTTTTTTTTGTTTCTCACACAAATGTTTGGGCCTGAAAACAGTTTTTCCACAGGAATCTACTTCATGGATTTGGCCTATCGCGGGTTATTTTTAGAACGTAACCCCCGCGATAAACGAGGGACCATTGTAGTGCCTTTCTACCCTATGGCACATTACACTTTACACTGCTTTTCATCCACCCATTTGGTGTCCTGCTCAATTACACTTTGACCTGGGGACATGAGAGGGGATTGA
>JAQQAE010007083.1:4598-16135 GCA_029823295.1 Pseudamia nigra
AATAATGTTCTATAAATTCAATTCATTTCAGTTCAATTCAATATGCTGCTTTAATTTCCTGCCACTCTTCTTTTGACCAGATAAAGGCTTAAGAATGCCCAAAATAAATCTTAAAATAAAGTACAAAAAAAAACTTGAGGACATTTACAGTGCATCACAGACATCATGGCAACGTCAGAAACTATTACAGTAAAAATTTAAAATGTCAGCTTTTCCTTTTCCACAGTGTCCTTTCTGTCGTCCACACTGCTGTCCTCAGAAGCCTTTTTCACTGTTTGTCTGAAATAAAAGCACAGGCAAACAAATATCAGAGGTACAGGACGAGCTTAATTTCTGCCAATATGAACATGTCTTAAATATTCAGCTGCATATAACAATAAAATTTCCAGTCCAGTCAACAGAAGGAAAACCACACAACTTGGATGTGCAAGAAAACATCTGAAGTTGTTCCACTGACAATTAATTGTTTTCTCATATTACTGCATGAATGTAGATGAGTATGACCTTGTACATGAGGAAACTAACACTGTTCAAACTGCACATGCAAAATACATCCAAATAGGGCAGTCATGTGAACAATGATGCAGCCCTCCTAAGTGAATTTGGGGGTGGGGGGGCTATAATGGAGAGCTTCATTCTTGTGTCTGTCTGAACATTTGGCTCTGAATCTAAAAAGTCCCCAAACTAACCAAACTTGGGACATGGGAAGTCAGGTTAAGGTTGCTATAAAAACCAACATCTAATTTGCATATTAATTAGGCAACAGATTAATAATTGCAAAAACTTATTGTGACCTATATTACCAAGACAACTATAACTAGAGGCACCAGATTTGATCATGTAATAGATTTGACGCCAGGACACCTCTCCCTCATCACATGACCTTGATTTTGACCTTGAAGATTAATAGAGCCTGAAGTATTTCCATTTTGACCTACTTATATTTCTAGCTCTGTAGTGAGTTTGAAAATGTCATGCACCCCCGGGTTATTGACGATGCTGATTCCAAATATGTTGTGACCTTCAAAGAAAAAGTTCAAGGTCGCAGTCAATTCAAAGGTCATATATCCTCTACTAAACTAGAGAATCAGACTGTCTTTCTTATTGCCTTGTCCCTTGTTTGATTGGAAAATTTAAAAGTCGTATTAGAACAGACAGAATATGAATATGTGTTATTCACCTGGATCCTTCATATTTCCTCTCTCGGTAGGAAGTGCTCTTCTTCATCAGGTAGAGGAGAACCATGTCACAGAAGAAAGCTCCCTGATAAATTAGGTTGATTGGTTAAAGTAGGTAAACATTAACCACCCATACATCACAAGCAGTAATATTAATAACTGCTACGTACTGCACCCATTAAAGCCAGTCCTGAACCTATGTTGATGGCTGTTGGGATGATGTTGAACTTTCCTGCCTATAAACAACAGATTAAATAAAAATATGCTGGGTTTAGACAGATTGGTTTTCATACATGTCGGAAACAGACTTCCTACCTTTCCATGCACCATGATGTTAAATCGTACACCGTAGACTTTAAATAGCGACCGATAGCTTTCACCAGCCTCGTTTTTAAAATAACGTGTGTGTCTGTTAGAAAGGAGGAGAATGAAACATTAAAATCAATATCAGCCATTTATTATGTAATAAAGATTATTTTTATGTACAGTAAGTCTTACCTAAAGTTGAATCCCACTGCTATAGATTTATTGGAGATGTCAGTGTCAAGGCGAGCGAAGTGGTAGTGTGGTTGACACTTTGAATAACCTTTGTCAAGATCACAGTCCCACTCTATCATGATGCCAATAGAACCGCCCTGGAAAAAGACGGTACACACACAATTATCAACATTATTTAAAGGCAAAGTGTGAAACTTATTTGTGTTTGCAAACAGTACTGTTAAAGATCAGCCCCTCTTATCCACTAGTGAGAGCAACAGGCGAAGCAAACAATATGATGTGTTAGGTGAGAGTTGCTATGCTGAAGAAAAACATGTGGAATAGATAAGTACGAGGTGAAGTTCTGGTGATTTTGAAACAACTGTGAAGCCACAGAAATGTCTTTGGTTGCCTTTACATTCTGCCTCCGTCCTGAGTCTAACTCCATCTAAATGAGTCTGAAATGGTAGAAAAATGTGCCAATTGTTCTACAGTATAAAGGTCTTGAGGAGTAACTGACAGGAGTAGTTCAGGGATATCAGGAAAACACAGAATCACACGCTTATACAAGATCATAGAAATAGATCTCAGAAATAGATAGTTTTCACCTACTGATTGATATGAAATTTTTTTTTTAGAGACTTCTTCATTTGTATGTGTGTTACCAGTAGTAACGTTTCACCACAACTGAGCCACATAATTCTGTTCACAGCTCAAAAAACATATTTTAGTGTTTAGTATCCACTTAAAGTATATTCTTCTGCCAACACCTGCTGGGCAATTTTATCATTGTCTGGAGCTGTTAACACACTGATCTGTGAAGGCTCATACACAGCAAAACCACAGGCAAGCGGGGGGGGAGGGGGGCTAAGTCTCTGCCCCCCACTGTGGATGACCTGGAGAGTGTGTGTTCAGTCATAGAGTGGGTCGGGCAGAGACAACTGGAAAACAAACAGGGGCAGTGTCTCTCTGACCACCAATGGACACCAGTGGTAATCCTCAGCCTTCTTGTCATCCTGACCTTATACATTTTTGCTGAGACCTTGAAATCATGGGAACATTAATTTTTTTTAACTTGACTGAGGTTTTGATCTGATATACATTTGTTGTATGTTTGACAACCCTCGCCTCTGCATTCAAGAATAATCACTCTAGCTCAACAAATACTGATGCCACCCCCACAGCCCTTTTACCCACCACAAGCTGAGGGGTAAAACTGATATGATCCTATAATGAAATGAGTGATGCAAAGTGGATTTGGTTTAAAAAGCAGCATTAAAAATGAGTTTTAGGAGGAACAATGGGTAGAGTATTTTACTATCTGCAGAAAACTCAAGAGTGAAGAAATCTGAATGTATTTCAGTTTTCAAAGAGAAAAGACACATACTTAAAATGAACATCTGATAAATTTCTATTACTCTATAGCTGACTGTAGCTTCAGATTTAAAACAGTTGACAAAGGTTTTCCACAGTCACTCTGAGTTCATATGGTTCTATCTGCTGAGTGATAGGGCTTGAGTCGGTGGCGTCTGAAGGATCAGAGACATCAGTGTTCAGCGTGGGTTTGTGTCTCTACCCTTCATTTCATTTCTTCTTCTTCTTCTTAGAGAATGAAATATTCAAATCCTATCTTTTTCTCCTATGACTTTCTCTTACATTTCCTGACAAACTGGTTATCCTCTGCTCATCTTTAAGTCCTGGATGCTGCTTTGAACCCAAACACATTTACTTACAAATGTGGCCAAATCACCAAAGTTGTGTCCAGCTCGTCTGGTGATTTCCCCCAGTTTAAAGATAGGGCAGTAGGGATGCAGCTCCTCATCATATCGACATTTCTTCAAATAGGAGTCGTCAGTTGTTTCGAGAATGTTGGACCTCAGAGTTAAGAAAAAACAGACAGACAGTACAGACTTTATACTGGATATTTGGTCACGTTTTCTTGTGCATGAGGAGGTTCTGTGGTGAATATTCAGAGGAGGAGTACTTACTTTGAAAATGAAAATTTGGAAAACTGTATGAAGTTTTTGATATAAATGGTGAAGTTTTCAGCATTTGCCAGCAGAGGCCCCCTGTAAACACATGCAAACATACTTCAACCAATAAGAAACACCCACCCCTTCATCTGCACAAACATATAGTGAACCAATACACATTGATCTTTTACATTGTCAATACAGCTGTACCCCGGGTAACGAATGCTTCTACTAACGAAAATTTCAGGTAAAAAACAAGCCCATTTGGCCAAATTGTGTCCCGGCTAATGAAAATGGTTCGGGTTACAAATTTCGTATTATGGAACAGATTCAGGTTACGACTTTCGTAATTCGGGTTACGAACTTTTTTGTAACACGGAAGACTTAACTTTCGGATCTATCTCAGTCGAGTTAAACATCAACGTGAACTCCGCACTGTATATTTGCCTTTTTTTCACCTAAAATACTGCTTCATTTTGTGTTTTTCATCATGGGACCTAACAAAAATGTCTCATCCTCCTCCGGTAAGTGTCTTTATAAATCAATAAATGTGCACGTACAGGCATATAATACATACTTTACATGGGAGTTTTCGTGGGTCCAGAATGGGTTCATTGGTTTTACATGTATTCCTATGGAAAAACTCGCTCCAGCTAATGAATGATTTGCCCAAATAACGTGACGCCGGAACGGATTACATTCGTTAGCCAGGACACCACTGTACCGATAACAGTGATGTATTGTTGAAATACTCTATCTGCAGCCCCACTGATCCTTACTGTGGTTTGAATTTCCTCTCAATGGGACACCAGCCATAAATTTCACAGGTTCCAGTCAAATTTTGGTCTTTTCTTATGCAGCGCCCACTCATAATTCCTGAAGGACAGAACAATTCAAAAATTGTAAATAACTGAGATCATCACATGCAAAAATCAATTGTGAATTTTACCTTTTAATGAAAGTTTGCTTCAAACAGACACACTGAGAATATGAATTAGTGATATACTGTTTGATACTGTACATTTTGGATTAATTTGACCCTGTCTAAAAAACGCAGCAGTGAGAGCGATGTCATGTTTCAGTGTAGTGCCTTGTTTCACAGTGGAACTCAATACAAAAGGCAATTTCAGTGTTTCTTTCCTACCGTGACCAGCCACAACCGTCTGTCCCTCTTCACAGTCCGTATCATCTTCACAGTGTCCGTCAAGTACTTTGGAACTCTGGGAATAAAACAACTGGTCACAAAGAGCCTTGGAAAATGTTGCCATGTTCTACTAGAAATCACATGTTATATATGCATCATTTTAATTACATTAGGATGTATATTTTTGCAGTGTAGAACATATATATGGTCCTGTTGTGGAATAGACTGGTTAAAATGTCTGATGAACTGATCTTTACTTGGGACATTTCACATGGCTGTCCATGAGCTAATGAGCTGAAATCATTATTTTGTAACAATAATGTGCCATTTATTTTCTTTAATAACTTAGTTTGTAATATTCAAATGCTTAAGAGCTCTGTGTTTCTTAAATATAGAGAAATAATTTGTTGACATTTTTGTCATAAAGAGTGATTATGGTGAAGAATCTTATGTAAAATACAACTTAAATAGAAGTCAAAGACTTCACCATCAGCTCTAGAGTTTGGTACTTATTTTGTGATTTAGGAGTTTTGTGAAAAGTGCTTTTGGTTGGATGACTATGAAAAATTGGAGTGATGTTTCCAGTAGAAATCATTTGTTGCGGCCACTTTAATCTGAAAAATGTAGGATAGAAGCAAGAATGTTTTATTTGGGACCAAAATATAAGAGAAACCTCTAGTAATGAAATGCTATGGGACGACTCTATTGTGGTGTCTCATAAATGTAGTGTATCAAATCAAATCAAAATATATTTATTGCTGTTTTGGAGTTTATTTTGTTTGCACTGTCATGTTTCAATATTTTGTTGTTGTATTTAATTCTGTTCATGTATATTTTTTAAAAATCGACAAACATTTATTATTGATTCAGTCATTCTAATGATAAGAACTCAGCTTGGGCTCGTTTTATCCTCATTTTTTATCTCGTTGCATTTTATGTCATTTTCATCTTTTTGCATTCTTAGTGTAGTTTATTGGATTTTTGATTTTTTTTAAAAAAATCCCATTTTGATCTTTTACAGTTTTGAGTCATTTTTGTCTTTTTTTCATTTTTTTTCCTTTTGTAATCATTTATGCTATTTTATTTATTTATTTGTGCAAATTTGACATAATTTTAGACTTTTTACAACTGATGTGCTGGCCCTCGCAGTCTTTTTATCTCAGTGCCCTGCTTTCACACTTGTGTACAAATAAAGAGTGAAATACATCACAATAATAATTAACTGACATGTTTTTTTTTTTATGATGAGAGCTGTATCACCCAGCTCCAGGCCTCCATGTTTGCATCAGGATGTGTGGACCTTCTCTCATGTGTGTTACTTTCAGGGACAGTGTGATGTTGGTTGTGGTTGGTGAGAACTGAAATGTATACAAGAGCTCTGTTTTATGGCTTTGTTTTTGATGTGCTGTTCTTCTTGGATGGAGGCAGTAAAGTCAAATGACCAGGAGGCCGAGTTTACATACCAGGAAGCTTCTGGAAATCTGAAGCAAAACTTTAATGATGACTAGTGTAACTCTCTTATAAACACAACTGAAATCGACCAGCCATAGAAACAAACAGGAGGCATCACTCACTGTTAAACACATGCTCTTTGCTGTGAACTTAATGCAGACCAGTGCTTTACTGGCTCTCATGGCTGTATAATTCATCATCTTTTTTTATAAAAATCAGACACATTTTCCAGCTTATCTCTCTGGTCATCATGCAACTAATGTTTCACAGGTATTCAAATTTGGCGTGTAGTCAGCAATGTTATTTCTGTAGGCCTACTACTGTATTATATTTGCAGCCAGAAGGCTTTTTGTGTAACACCTAGTTAAAGTTGTGAAAGGGTTTATTTATAACTAAAAAGCAGTCTTTTCCTATACCTAAACATGGAATTTTGGTGCCTAAATATAACTGAACTAGAACTGTAAAGTGTTAGATAATTTATTTTTGAGTAATTGTTTGGACTACAAAATATTTGTGCCAAGGTTTTTCTCAAAGGCTAAGATGATATCATCAAATGTCTTGTTGGGTCAAGACTCAAAGATATCACTCTCATGAACATGTAAGAATCTGTAATCACAGATTTTTTTTGCAAGTTAAACTATTTAATCTATCAATTATCAAAAGAGCTGTCAATTAATTTGTTGCAGCTCTAAAATGCACTCTGATTGAAAACTGATTTTTTTTTATTGTGAAATACCATAGTCCTATGACATATTTATTCACCTGCATCTTATCTATATCTGAGTAAGTAATGCAGAAAATGAAGAATGTTGTCTCGATGTCTGACCTCTAGACTAAAATCTGCAATTATGTCACATAATCACATAAGATCACATAAGATAAGTTCTCGGTGTGTAGAATTCATTTACAGGTACATTAGGTCTTGACACTGATCCATATTAAAATCTGTTCATCATGTGTTTGTACTTTGCATTAATGTGTGTTTATTATCTGGAAAACATCTGGAAACAAATGACAGTTTATATCAGGTGTAAACAGAGACTTACTGGCAGAGACTTACATTTAGTAAACTTTTGTTTTTTGTGTCGTTTTAACCATTTTTGTTGGCTTTAGGAGACAGTGTGCAAGTCTTAGAGCAAATGCTGTATCACAGTTACATTATCTACACTAACATTTGTAAATTTGTGTAAAAAGGCCACAGTTCAATACTTTTTCTAATCATACTCATTCATGGCTTGAATATGTTGGTGACACTGCTGGCTGGAATATTTTCCAGATGATCAAAGTGTGGGAAATAAATCAAGTAACTTTAAAGTAAACACAGCACACACTGAGCTCTGAGGGGTTTCGCATAAAGAACAGAGGGTCTTAACACATTGTACCCTTCAGCTATTTACAACAGAAAGATAACGTAGACCTAGACAGTAAAATGTAAAAACATAACTAACTCAAGGGCACTCAGAGAGTGCATACCTCCGCCAAGGCAGTTGTTCACCCAAACTGTTATTTTTTGACCAGCCAAGGAGGTGATGTGATCATGTTGGTTTGTTTGTTTGTTTGTCTGTTTGTTAGCAGGACTATGCAAAAACTACTGGACAGATGTCGATGAATGGCCCTGTCTTGCAATTTTAAAAAAAGTGAAAAATTATCTCTGAATCCACATCCTGACCCAGACAAACAGACAAACCAACATGATCGCATAACCTACTTGACGGAGGTAAAAATTGAGTACACAAAATATTCTTACCTCAGCACAGTGTCCCAGCTTCTGGTTTGGTGTCTCTAAGAAATTGGTTACAACAAAAAAAACAGCTGCACCCTGTATGGAAAAAAACACTGTCACTGGACTCAATATCTCACACCTTTGCACACGGTAAGTAGTTTGACCACATACTGTAGCACGACATGGCATTAGCACAGTTTAATAGCTTTAATGGATTTAACTGAAGCAGAGTTTCCACTGTCAGAACCACAGACTGTATATAAAAGGTGGACCAACCCTCATGACGCCACCTATAGGTTTCTGAAGAGCCATTTGGAAGCTCAAACCAGCAGCCTGTGGGTTTCGGCCTACAGGCACCACTGTCTGCTCACTCAGATCAAAAACAGGCTTAGATTTGATGTCTGAAGGAGCTGAGGTGGGCTGAATCAAACAACGAAGATCTGCACCTGTCAACCACAGCACTGATAGCTTTAATAATGTACAAATATCATCTACACAGGTGGGTTATGCAAAGATTCACTCCCATACAGTGTTCACAGACAACCATTGAGACTAAAACCACTGTTTGTAAACATGCTGTAAACATGTTTATTTCTGCTCGAAAGTTGGACATTTTAACATGAGACCCTGTAGGGACCGACTCGCCTTTAGAGCAGTTTGTGACATGTTCACTCACCTCTCAGCCATGGAGGCTGCTACTTGGTCAGGATTCAAAATAAGTTGTGGAATATTTTTATTGGGTGACCGATTGCTATACTAATTTCGAATTCATTTGAGGATTTTCATCAGTATTTTTTTCTTTTTTTTTACTTTGTTCATGTGCGTTCAGTTGGTTTATTATTTTGTTCATTTTGTGGATATTTTGTTGATGTTACCAATTATTTTGTTTTATTTGTTATTTTGGACAGTTTGGGTTAATTTTTGTTTACTGTCGTTAACATTTCAAATGTTTTTATGTGGTTGATTTTATGCTTATTTTTTTATTTCTGACATCGTATGTATTTTACATTTTAATTCTACCAACGTAAAAAGTTACATCCAAAGGAGATGACTAATTTCTTTTTGGGTCTTGAGCCAAAAAAGTCTTGGACAGGGTTCAGCTGTTACAAATATATAGCTGATATAAACTCACATATTTTTGATCATATGGACTATATTTATCATTTGGAAGGGTGGCCTAAGGATTTTATTAAAAAAGAGCAACAAACCATTGAAAGACCAGTGGTTGTTGTTTCTTGTGTTAAGCAGGCATAATGGTTTTTCACCAGTCCTTTTTTATCTTGCTGAACATCAGCAACATTGTGCTGACAGTACAATATGTTTGTGCTGTTTGAGTGTTTTTACTTGTGGTGGGATGACGTAGTCCTCAGGCCCCCACACCATTAGTCCAGACTCAGACGTGTTTGTCACTGCGACTCCTTTGAGTTTAGTTATGACAGAGCTTTGAATGGCCTCGTCTGTCTCCTGGTAGCCCTTCTTACTTAAGAAAACCCACCTGTGGAACAAAACAACCATTAAAATAAACACATCTTCCACTGTGGTCTGAGGTGGGAGCACTTTATCAACATACCGTACTTCAAATAGATGGGCAGTGGAAACTAGTAAGAAACAACTATCCCAGGTTTTATAATTAATTAAGGTCATCTGACAACACATTGGTATTGCTAGGGCTATACTAATGTGATCTGTGATCTGTGCATGATCCCTTAATTTAATGCATTCTGGTGAATTAATGCATCAATTTTGCCTTTTCTGCTAAAGTTAATAAAAGCAACAAAAAGTGAAAAGCATAATCAAGAAAATTAGGAAACTTAAAGGAAGCCACAAAGCTAACAAATCTGAAAAAAAAACACAAGATAATGGACACAATACTCCAAAAAATTTACAGGAATTAAGACAAAAAAAAAAAAACAAAGTACTGAATAAAATGAAAAAGAAAATGCTTTGTTTATTTTTGTTTCATTTTATTCAGTACTTTGTTCTTTATGAATTAAGAAATGAAAAATAAAGTAAATAAAATTGAAAAACAAATTAACAAATGATCTGAGTCAGAAAATTAACAGAAATTAAGAATTTTTAAAATAAATAAATAAGAAAATAATCAATAAAATATGCAATAGTAAACTAAATAGAAGGCCAGCAGCAGCAGCACAGCACACAGTTTTACTCATGTCATATTTAGAACATAGTGACTGTGACAAAAGGGGCAAACATTTGAAACAGGAACTCAGTAAATAGTCCTAATAACTCTATAAATTCATGAGTGCTTTTCATAAAAACAGTCATTAAGTCATAAACATGACATATAGAATCATGAAGAAAAATCAAGAAAAACCCGAATGACAATAAAACAAATTACAAAACTGTAAGATATGACAAAAAAAAAAAGAAAGAAAGAAAATTAAAAAAAGTTTGATATGTGCCAGTGACTCCTTGTGACTGCTGAGGTTGTTAAAAGCCTGCAATGGTTCATTTCAAACTTGAGGTTCTGAAAACTGAAGTTTTAACTGTGTAAAACTCAGACTAGTTCCCACTTACCCTATAATGTAGCCGAGGATTGATAACTGAATAAGTCTGTATAAGATCCCGACCTTGATGTTTTTGGCGACTATGTATTTTTCTGTTTTGTAGTGGAATAAAGAGAGGAAGCAGCTCCCAGCCATCCTGCAGCTGTTCCCGGGGACTGTGTGTCAGAGAAGGGAAGGACAGTGTCCAAAGCGAGGAGACAAAGATCATGTATTGACAAGATGGTTCACTGTGGGCTTAGGTGAGCAGAGGAAGTGGTTCTCACTTCCTGCCTCCGACAGTAAATGAGCAGAGTCAGTTGGATTGAAAACAGATAGTGATTGAATGAAAGTAGAGTAAAAGCCAGGATTCAGTTAGAGGTTGGTTCTGTAATAACAACATGAACAAAGACTGGTTTTGAAATGCAGGACACATAAAAGCATCACGTGGATAAATCTCTGGTGCCTGTCATATCATACGCTGCAAGTTAGGTACTTAAAGTTAATTTGTATTACTGTACTCCAATTCATTTCAATTCAGTTGTATTTGTATATTGCCAGTCATAATCCAAGATTATCTTTAGGCACTTCACAGTTTGAGGCTAAAGGCTCAAAGGCTATACGGAGAGCAAATCCAACAGAACCTCTGAGAAAAACCTCCAGAAGAACCTGGTCTCTGGGTAGGCAGCCATCTGCCTCGACCGGTTGAGGTTAGTGGACATAAGAGAGACAATAAAGAAAAGAATAGCTTAATGCTGCTACTTAGTGCTGAAGTGTGATTCTTGGATTTCAGGCTCTGCAGGAATTTTGTGTAATAAAGTGGAACCTCGGACAACAACAGCTTCTGACAACGTAAAATTCGGACAACGACGGAAAAAATTATTTAAAAATTGAACCTGATAACAACGAATTATGCGGACAATGACGCCCGGGTCACACCCGGGTCATGCCTGCGTCACTTCTGCGTCACGCCTGCGTCACTCAGAGCGCTAGCCCCTAACACTAGCCACTAGTGCTAGGGAAGCTAGCGGGTCATGTATGCATCACTTCCGGGTCTCGAAGAGAATGACCCGGAAGTCAGAGCGC